>JAPQRQ010000027.1:5168931-5187146 GCA_037367365.1 Apogon talboti | reverse complement strand
GGGCCGTTTGGCGCGAATTGGCAGCCACACTTCTGTCAGTCTGCCCCAGGGCAGCTGTGGATACAAATGTAGTTTACACCACCAGAGTGAGAGTGAATGAATAATGGATCAATAATGTAAAGTGCTTTGGGTGCCTTGAAAAACAGTATAGAAATCTAATCCATTATTATTATTATTAAAAATAATCTATTGAAACATCATAATGACACAACAACACAGACTGCAAAATTGTTCTTTTTTTGTCGGCAAACTCTGGTCCACTTTAGGGTCTTCAGGGCTTCAGTTCTCTGTGAGAAAGGACAGTGAAAGCAGGAAGAAATAGCAAAAATAATCTAAATATAATGCACACAGAAGAAAAACTCAAACTAAGTCTTCCAGTACCTCACAGGGTTCTATATAGGTGTCCCTTAACTACTTCTGTCTCACATGTACACCGTGGCATTCACTGATCACCACACTCTCATCCTGTTCCCTACTTTGCAGAATTTTCCAAATTTATACAGCAAGTGAAATAGACTTAGAATCAGTCCCAAGTCGGTCCCAAGTCTCATTTAACACAGTATTTCCCAAACTGTTCCAAAATCCATAAGACACATTTTGAGTTCTTTCCATGATTTATAAAAATCATAGTTTTATAAATGACTAGTAAAAAAAAACATGGAATGAAAATGGATGTGAGATGCATGACATTACAACAGCACAATGCAGCAATAATCAAAAGTGCAATGTTACTTTAACTTTTTATATAAATAATATTACATTATATATATATCATTATTTACATTATTATGAAATTAAGTCAAAACAAATTTTGAAATAGTTATTTTAGGCTTTGCAGTAGTTCAGGCAGACACAGAAGTCAGAGCAGGTCACTGGAAAATAGGAAAAATATAATATTTTCCCATTTTAAACAACCTTTTTTGCCTTTGAAGGCCAGATTTCTGAGGTTACACAGCACACTTGAATGCATCATGAATCCCAGTGTTTGTCAAACTGCAGAAGTGGAACAGAAGCACTGAAACCACAACACAGTAGAGCGTCTCAGAGCTTTTATTCCTGTACAATCATTTATTTTGGCAACTGGTGACCAGATAAACCCAGGTCATCAACCTAGGTGCAGGGTCCACAGCTCCAAAATGACACCAAACCACAAGTATCTTAAAGAGTAATATCAGTCAGTCACAGAACATGGCTCCTTTATACTTACAGTGAACTTCTCTCTATAAATAATGGCATTTTTTCCTCGGGGCCTGTATCGCAAAGCTGCCCAGCAGAGCCAGGATCTCCTGTTTAATACTTCTTCAAAACCAAACATTTAGATACCACATTAAGCAGTGCAGTAATGGTGGTTTGATATCTGCCAAGTCAGACTTTCAGAGCTACTGTTTATTGAATAAAACATATTTTTCTGACAGACAACGTGACTGTAGATGTAGACAATAAATGACACAAACAAAGGAGCAAAAAAACTGCAAATATTTGAAGTGTCGCATCTCATTAAGCTCATCTCATAGCTCCCACTGTTCTGTCCTCTGACTTAATAATCCATTCCAATCTGATAATCCAAAAACCACTAAGATACACCTCAGTAGCTTCATTCACTTATCTTTCCATCTATGTCCACAACCCAGTTTAGGTCATGAACTTAAGTTTGGGAGAGACAATTTTAACAAGTAAAGTCAGCCACAAACATACACTTACTATATTTTCTTCTATGTACAGGAATTTCAATCTCAATTCTAAGTTAACACTGGGGCATAGCACTGTCCCATATAAACACACATCATCCAATTTCAACCCGAGGCCCAAAATAAAAAAGCCATTAATCACATATTGCGAGCAGTGACATAAGTGTTGCACACAGCAGCAGCAGCAGGGCGTCAGCATCGCTGTGGTTTACAGAGGAAAGCAGATATGTTGGGAGGTAGTGATAAACCTCTGAGAAGGGGCTTCCAGTGAGATAACCAAAATACAATCTGAAAACAGAGAAGCTAAACTGTATTCAGTGGCTCGTTATGCAACTTGATACAAAAACAATCTTTTGTAATAGACCTACAGCCCAGAACGGTGCTATCTAACCCACAGGGACTTGAACACTGAATACAGTGATGAGAGCCCCAAAGAAACACAAGAAATCAAAAGGGCTGTTTACATGATGTGATAGGTTGTTATCTTCCCTTTCAAGTAAAGAGAACATTGAAGAATTGCACGTTTTTCTTACAGCTTCTTCTCATGCATATATGTAACAGTGCCCTCCATCCAGTACGCCTGTGAAATACGTACATCTTTTGCTCGCATTGTCTGCTTCATTGTCTCACGTTGTTGTCAATCACAGAGGCACACGCCCACAGCAGAAGAACGTGTCATGGTGTAATTGATGCTTCTCACTACACAAAGACACTGAACCTAGTTTCTTATCCAGTTCGATCCAGTTTGTAGCAAAGCAGCAAACAACAGGCCTCAGGTGAGTGAGACCTGAGATGCTCCTGAGAGGACATTCCGGAGAGCCTTGTGTAAGATTATTTCTGGGATCAGGTGTCCAAAAAAAAAGGACACAACCATTTCCTGATGGGGTCAGAGATCTGAACAGTGGACAAAGATCACTACAGCCACACGGGGACACACGCTAACCAAAGAGTACAAGAACAAGCATACACTCAAAAGTAAATTAACACGACTCTCTTGCAAAATGTTTTAGCTTAGGCCATTATTACACACATGGACAAAAACTCCATCTGGTTTCTTCATTTCTTTTTTAATGAAATAATTATGTAGACATCATAGTCTTCCTGGCCATTTAAGCAGAAGAGCTGTAATTGGTTGGAAAGTAGGGGTGAAAGGTTCAGATTTAGACTGTTGGCTATAATGATTCCTCCACAAATTTGCCACACTAGTAATGAAGCAGTCTATGTTAAAACTCTACTATGAACACCACATGGTAAAGCAAAGAATTCCCTGTCTTCACTATCAAACTACGAGTTAAGGTGAAAAAGACTTGGCAAATATTAACCTAGCCCATTATGGTTGTGGTTCTGAAATTCTTTCGGCTTGTTACAGCATAAGTGTTGACTTGTTTGGCCTCCAATTTGTACACATATGAGCGTGCAGTTCAGACAAAAGGGCCTTGTGTCTTAATTTCAGGATGAAAACCTTGAAGATCACAAGAAAAAGAATGAATAATTTTGTAGTAGAAACGAATTTTCATTTGAAGCATGGGATTCATCTTGCCATCCTTTGAATGGTTCAATTCAACTAGCTCAGCTTAGTAAGATCAAAATATGAAGGCAAAAAAAAAGGTTTATCCTGTATGTTTGCACATATGTCTATTTGTGTTAGTAACTACAGTAAGATAAATACGAAGCCACAGCAGTGCAGGTGCAAAAAAGTCATCCATCCTTGTGACTGCCATGTTTCAGGATATGTTAGCACTTCCCCACAGTGGCAATGTTTCCTCTTACAGACAAAGGACTGGGCGATGAGCCTGGATTCTTCATATTGTAGGTCTCAGTGTGGATGTGGGTTATTGTGCCAGATGGTCACTAGCCTTCATACAATGACAGCCCTTGTATCTCTGTCTATGTCTATGCAGATCTTCATCGTCATTGTTATATCCCTCTTCTGTCCCTGGTTTCAGTCCCTTCTCATAAGCTTCCTCACAGTAGTCCTGGTACAGGTCTCCCCCACTACATCTGATCAGCAGCCACAAATGAATCACTGAAAATTAATAAGATACTCATCGAGGTAGCTCACGGATAGAATTAGAGGAGACTTAATTGAAAGAACAACACATTAATGATACCTCTAAGGGCGGTGAACTCACTCACTAAAGCTGTAACTATGGTCATGAGAAGCCACAGCACAGCAGAGGAGGGAGAATCATCTTTAGCTCCATGTTTGACACATCATTTAGAGGACAATGAACAACAGCAGTGTGAGGAACAGTTATAGTCTGTGCACTGTTATAAGAAGGACTCCATTCAGGATTTGTATGCCTCTTTCCTGGTGACAGCCGCAGCCAGAGGTCAGAGCTACAGAGTAATGAGTTATATGTACAGTAACAGAGTTGGATAATTCTATTACAAAATAAATGTCACCATTAATAGTTGCAGAAAAAAAAAAAACAAATCACAGTTACTACTACTAATGTTGGTTAACACAAGCGAATTACAACAAAATCTTTGGCACCCTGTTGTTGGACATCCATACTTTAAGTATTGTCCATGATCTCATCAAAAAAGCTTTATTTGCCTAGCATGAGAACACATGTTAACTTCACTGTCAGTGAACATATATTTACATACTTCTAATAATAATTTAATTAAGACTTAAGTGTTCTCTACATGTATTAGGTGACTCTCGACATATATAGATTTAAACTGCAACTTAGCAGAGTGCAATATAACTGTGAGACAGTAATTCTAGCTGCATCACACGAAGAAATCTAAATAAAGCAACACATGCCATGGCCTGAAATATAATGTCCTGGAATTTGTGAAATAATTTAACCTGTGAAAACTAAACAACTCAATTAATCGATGTGCATGAAAGATTAGTAAGATGTTTCTACATTCAATTCAAAGTAATGACATTTATCGTTTATTTTAAAATAGTATATGATAATAAAAAGATTATAATTATGAATCATAGCTTTAATCTGCCATCATACCCATCAGAAATATATTAAGTCAATGATAGGGACTGGTTTTATTTACAAGAAACAACTGGAACACCGCATACAATATTTTCATCTAGGTCAAACAAGTTGTCCCTGGAGTCAGCAGGCACACAGCCAATTGCCAACAGGCACACACACACACACACACAACCTCTATGTGGAGTCCTGCACTAACTACCACTTGCCAACCGGACCTTCTCTGATGCAATCTGTGTTTAAGAACAAATCTGATTATCTTACTTTCAGTTTCTAATGTCATTTATAGGCATCTGAAACTTGTTGTATTTTACCTTAATGGTTTCCAGCACCCAAATTAAACTGAAGTGGACAAGCCCTCTTCATGTAGTCGATAATCAAAACCATCTTGTTAGTTACATTGACAAAATGATGTCAATGTGGACAATGTTTAAAAAAGGTGTTTTGTACAGGATATTCTAGTGCATCAACTGTGCACCAACCAACACCTAGCCCTGAATTAATGACAGGGTCAAATCTCATCTAACCAACACACACAAAAAACCTATGGGAAAGGAACACCAAGTGTGTGTGTGTGCTTACTTTGGTGCCACGTGAGTTGTTGGTTAAGTAGGTCAGTCAGTAAGTCAGGAGTGGCAGAGAAGGAGTACACAAACACAGGCTAACTCCATTACCTCATACAGTGGATTAGTGTCAACAGGTTCATCCATCTGTCTTGAGCCTTTCTGGTTCAAGTGACTGTAAAGAAAGCAGCATGGACGCATAGACTCCTATTTGCTTCTGTAAAACCACACAACAACATATACATGTACACAGTGCCATTTAAGAGCAGGCATAAAAGACAACGGGTACTCTAGAGCCCAGTGAGTCCTGTTTAGTAAGGTTACACCTGTAGCCCTCAATGCTGCATTAGCCAGCAGACAAAAGAAGCACTTCCTGTTTCTTGTATAAAGTGTCAAAGGACGAACTGAAGTGAGAGACAAAAGAGAAGGAGGGGGCTTCCTGGTGCAATAATCTCATAAACAACTCTTCACAGGGCTGCACCGACTACTGAAAAACAACCACTCATACAGGAAGTGTCCAATTGCAACTTCTCTGGTTAAACGAGAAAAAGAAAATAGCTTTCAAATCAGCCACAAACATTGCGATGAGGAAGATTCCTGGTCTAGTACATGTGCTGTTATTGTTGGGGAACTATTTGTTAAATTTACAAGCATATGCTTTTACTGAATTTGGCTTTCATTTGTTTTGTTTCCAAATTACTGCACTGTTTTATGAAGTTTTTCACTAGTCATCCCAGCCTTCAGACATATTCAAAGTTCAGATGACATTTCTGAGTCAAGAACAACACACTTGTCTTCTTACATTCTTACCAAATTTGTTTCAATAGCACAACCTTCTAATGGGACACCTTTTCTATGGGATTACAAAGGATTAAATTCTGTTTATTAGATAATTTTATGAGATCACGAGCATAAAAGTTTGAGTTTCCAGGTTGTAAAGAAAAACAACCTTAATGGTTGTTTAGCCCATAGGGTTACTTAAAGAACAGCTATAAAAAGGATCAGTATCAAAATCCAACTGCCAACAAAGAATGCAATGATTTGTATCACTGATTTAAAATGCATAAGGAATTTATTACTGTTAACGATCCATAATCAATGTCAAGCTGCTGAAGTGCAGAGTCAGCGAACAAGTTTTTTTCCTGTTGTTATGCACAGTTTTTTTCTTTTTTTCCTGGATGTCATGATAGAAATACACTTTGAGTTAATTATTAAATTAACTTATTTCGACCAGTATCTAGTTAATTATTGAATTAATTTATGGATTTGCAAACAGCATGTGGGATAAAATATTGAAACATTTACAGCCTGTGAAGATACAATACTGTATTAAACAGCGATGAAGTTCACCGGTTGCAAGGGCATGTTCATGTGATCACTGACAGTAAAAACATGACACAGTAACACCAAAAAGAGGAAGAAACTCAGCTACAAAGTTGAGTTAAAACTGCACATAAAAGGCTGAGATCCTTGAGACAGAAGGAAGTAAGAGTCAGAAGCTGGGTGTAAGTGTACACAGTGACAGCAGTGGAGTCAGTTTACAGTAAAGGGCCTCCCCGCTCCTCCCCACCACTCAGTCCTTCCTTCTCTAATCCAAACACCTGGAGGGGGAGGGAGGAGGGCAAACAGCAGGTCCCATGTGACTGGTTGCTCACATGCAGTCAGCACACAACGTGTTACAGTAACACCTTCACTGGGGCCAGGGCAGGCAGTTACGTAAAGCACCCCCCACATAATCAGATGCAAATACTCTATACCTGCAGATACACAAACACACTGTGCCAAAGGCATGGGATGGAACAGTTAGGTTAACAGGTGGGAATGGGGACAAACTATAGAAGGGGGATTTACATTATCAGCTGTTGTTCATGTTTGCCTCTTTGCTGCTTACATGCTGTTAAACTGCCACCATAAGCTCCAACATTGTTAACACACCATGCTGGCATGTGTGCAACATAACGTGTGAATAGCTTACATTCA
The DNA here is from genome assembly GCA_037367365.1 of Apogon talboti. Classification (NCBI taxonomy): domain Eukaryota; kingdom Metazoa; phylum Chordata; class Actinopteri; order Kurtiformes; family Apogonidae; genus Apogon; species Apogon talboti. Next base: position 5,179,952 of record JAPQRQ010000027.1, on the reverse strand, counting down.
ACAGGTTTATTGGAAATGGGATGCATGCAGAGGAGGTGATGTAAATGACTGTATAAGAGCCAAGGATTTAAGACATATTTTCTGAAAATAACATCAGTGGATTTTATCAGGGCTTCACTCGAATTTAGTGAAAGTGCTACGTCTTGCCATGATTGACATGTCTGGAGTTACTGAACAGAGACTGGTTCTGAGGTAAACACACACTGACTGCCTTTCCATAAGGCTTGTGCAAGTGAGAAACACGGGTTAAGCTGGGATTTCAGTCAGAGTTATGTGGGTCACTGAACCTGTAACATCAAGTTTTTCAGACCCTCACATAATACTAGCAATGACAGTTAACAGTATGTTAGTGTAAACATTTTCCTGTAAAGTGGCATTCAATGTGCACATTAAGGAAATAAAGGCTGAAACAGTTAAACTGAACTGAAAACAGCAACTGGTGTAAATGTAGTGACAAAGTTGCTGCTCAAAGTTATATGTGTGTGAGCTGTATTCCAAGATACATCTGACCTCCTATCCGTCTTCACTTCTAGGAATCCCACCCATTTCCAAAAAAAAAGCCTCACAGCGATTCATGGCAAAGGTTTCTTAGCGCTTAAGCAACTCCAGCAAGACAGCGCCTGATTAATAGCAGTTACAACATAAGCGGTTGGGACTTGTTTACATTTAGCTGCAAAAAGACAGAAAATACCAGTAACTTGACTGATCTGTATTTTCAACAGAAGTGATGTCTATTTAGCAGGACAAATTAGTTTTAATCTAAGAACAGTAGCACGTAAAGGAAAATTACATTAAAATTCAACAGATGACTGCTGTGAATTGTTAATGTGAAAGAACAGCTCCTCCACTTGTTTAACTTCTTGTTTTCCCAGAGAAAGTAGGTTATCAACATGTGCTTTAAAAAAAGGCAAAAAATAATGGCTTCCATTGTCTGTGGAGCAACAGGCAGAGCTAAAGATATGGGTGGGTTCTTGGTAAAGTGAAAAAACCAAGACTCAAAGAAAGAGTACAAGAGAGGGAGAGAAAAGAGAAGGACAGCACGTGAAGGCAGGGAGTGTGTTGTCTGAGAGCCATGTGCTGGGGCCAGGCGTGTGAGTGACTGAGGCTGTTCACGTCACTGTATGACTCACACTGAGCAGGCTTCTGCTCCACACATCTCCATTCACATACATACATACAAAACACACACATCCATCCATAAAGGAGATATGTACAAGCATGCCTATTGTCTAAATATAGCACATTCACTCAGGCTCTCACTACAAATCCACAACACACTTACACGTACAGGTATACAAAACCACACAATGTAATATAAACAAGAAGAAGCTTGCAGAGAACAGGAAAGACATTAAATTAACCTCTCATCGATGTGAATGGGGATATAATGGGAGGAAGTCAAGTCTCTTTTCATTGGACAAAAACAAATGTTACCTCTGAAGAAGTCAAATAGGTTACCACAGAGCCTCTTAATCTGACAACTGACACATTTTAGGACATTTAGTTCTCCAAATATTTACAAATTGTGATTTTTTTTTCAGTTTCAAGGACAAATCCCTTTTTTTTCTGTCTACGGGAACCTGACATTTTTATTTTTGTGTATGAATAGAAAAAAAAAGACAATAGTAACAATAAAATTACTAGGGTGACAATGTCCATTTAGATAAAGAAAATAAACATGAATCAAAACTATCAGCAAATCATGACTGGAGAAAAACATACACAACAATACTATAACACATAAATAGGCTGCATTTTGAATTTTTGATTTCAAACTAATTCATTTGATACATTTATTTTTTAAAAATTACACTTATATCAATTGTATCATTCATTCATATTTAAATGTGCATCTAGAAATTTTAATGTCTATGTTAATTCACATTCAACATAAAAGAAATTGAGTTACGTGGGTTTTATTGGAGCAGCATTGTAGAATGATCTAAATAAAGACAATCAAAAGCATTAAGAGAAAATCAGAATACCTCATTAATGTGATGCTAATTGACCAATTACATGATTAAAGCTGCTCTAAACAGAGCATTCAGTGCATGTCTGGAAACACTAGTCATGGCAAATCTAACAATGATTATCAAAATCCATCTCTGAGCTATAATGTGGAAAGCTATAAATAACTGATGTGGGCAACAGAGCATCTTATACAAGTTGAAATATCCACACAAATACAGAAATGTGCACATGAAGTGCAAATCACATTTATAGTAGTTCATCATGCACATGGCACAGGCAACCTGCACTCTTCCAAGAATATCGAGGGGTGTGTATGTGCGAACAGACATGACTGTCACTCATACTGTTTCAATGTTTGTACGTGTCTGTGTGGGTGTTATTTTCTGTGAGTATATATGTACATGCCAGGGTCAGTATGTGCTACCCTCCCCCCTGAGCTTCCTCTTCTGAGAATGGGGAACAAGGTGGTGTTTATCAACAGTGTGCAGAGCCAGCACATACAAACAGGGATCAGATTTGGCATTGTTACAGCTTTCACAGCCACTGCCATGGATGTAAAATGTGAAAACAAGGCAGTAACTTACTGACCTTAACACATACATGAACATCATACATGCAGGCTGCAGAAACATGTTTCCTTTCCTCTGCCTCTGGGCTGTAAAACCAGCCAAGTGCTTTTCTTTTCCACAGGGGAAAAGCCACCCAGGTGAAGCTGGGGGCAGCTGCTTGTCATCAGCTTTACAAGCTCCGTGCCTGCTGAGATCACAGGAAAGTGTTGCCTAACATTTTCATTGCTTCCACACCCTCACATATGCCTGTAATCAGCAGGATTATGAAACAGACCAGTAACAGAACAACAGGTACACTTTTCAAAAGGTAATTCCACTGCTTACATGAGCTGTATGCAGCTGGCTAAATATAGGGCTGGAGTCATCCATTCTTTTCAGTAGTAATACCAATACTGATGTTCCAGCATCATCATTATTCCACTCAAAGCAGTTTTACAACATTAAAAACAAACCAATTTACCACAACTTGAGGTGGTCTATGGGTCATTGAAAAATTGTAGATTCAGTCGGATGCATCCACTATCCCTGCATCATAATTCATTCATTCATAACATTCTCTCAATTACATTACAGCTACAAATCTGTTTTATGAAGTCACAATTGACCTTGACATTTGACCTTTTTCTGCCAAATACAAGTGAACATTTGTGCCAAATCTGACAAGATTCTGTCAAGCAAGTACTAATATTTTGTTTTAAACAACCTAAACAAATGAACAAACAGACCCACTCATAGAGATGCACAGTGAACACATCTACAAATGTGTAAAAGCCACTGACACTGAATGGTTTTTATCCTATGGTTAGGTCTGACTAATATATGAATGAAATTCAACTAAATGCATATATGAAAATTGAGAATAATACCTAAATTGAAAAACCAAGATTACCATTTTCCCTGGAGATTTTTATTGTTCAACAAAAATTAAATATGCAATACGTTCATGTTAATGTATTGCCAATACATTTCTCCAGTCATTGCCTTCCTGTCATGCTTTATTTGGTTTAAAATTATTTGTTTTTATGTAATGTATGTTGTCATCCTCACAAATCCTACTTCATTATTGTTGTTGTTGTTGTTTATTAATATTACACATATATCATGAATAGTTTTAGCAGTGATCCCTAGTTAAACCACACCCTGGTCCCTGCATAAAAAAAATAATTATATAAAAATGGTACTGACACTGCAAAATATTTATCCGACTAAAGACTATATGAAAATGACTTCTGGCTTCACATGTTGCCTACATCACTCTAAAAATACAAGAAGGTGTGAAGCGAAACATCCGCCTGACTTCCTCAAACAGTCTCAGGTCAACAGAGGTGAAGATCATTGATTCTGCTGACAGCTAACCACCATGTCTCATCAATCCTCATTAGAAACCCACTATATCAATTTCCTGGGCAAATCCAGATAAGACCTTAAATGTCCCTTCTGAGCTTGTTCCAAGTGCATGCATCGCAGATTAGAATATTTGGATTTCACACAGCTTTAGGGCAATGCTGATGCAAAGTGTGCATCTCTGGCTACATGCAGCTCACACACAGCCGAGCTCATGACCGGACATCACAGGCATACATAATACATGAGAAAGTATGAGATGAAGAGCAGTGTCCTGTTTCTCCTCCAGAACTGCTGACCGGTGCACTCCCACTCCTTCTACACATAACACTGTGAGGGGCAACTCTTCATCTAATGAATCCAAACCAGTATCCTTCTGCTGAGTGAGCGTCTATTGCAGCCATGTGGACTGAGTGGGTAAATGGGCAGGCAGTATATTCAGAGCACAGGCCTGTTATGGGCCCGTCCTGGCAGAAGTCCTCTACTACACTGATCACCTCCATAGTCAAACAACAGCTGCTCAACATGATCCACGAAAATGTTATTTTTACAAGTAAAATCTGCACCAATGCCAACTTCACATTCAGGAAGAAGAGGAGGAGCCAATGGCGCCTGGAGGATGCATTATGCAACAGCTAAAAATCTACACACAAAATACCTCTGCAGTGTTGGAAGCCACAACACCACAATGTAAATGTCAATATCAAAGAGCTAAAGCTGTTCACTCAAGGCACTACTGTTTTTGAGCCACTAGCGCACCCTCCTGGCGTATCTATGTCACTACAGTTTAGTCAAATAAAACCGCTCATCCATGGCTGACACTTAGCTTTATAAGCTAACCAAACAGCTAACTGGCTCCATCTTGTGGCTACATGCTACTGACTTTTTATGCCTCCTTCAACAAGAGAAAAGTTATTGCGGTCATACTTGGGGCAAAAAATAAATACCTGACTTCTTATAATCATCTCTGTGCTCTGTTTTCGGTTGGAGCTGTTGTGAAGTCCACACTGTCCGAATTATTACCCTACTCAAAAAAAGGAGAGAGTGGGGTGATTTGTGCCTGGGGGGGAAGTAGTCCCACCGCTTGTTTCTAGAAAACCATAGAAGAAATTAATGAGAAGTAAGCACATTTTAGCTCAAAAAACAGTTAATTGCCTTTCAAAGTAAAATTTCTATGATCAAGGTTTTTTGATTGTTGTGTCTGAACAATTATAGACAAGTTTGAAAACATTTCACATGTGTTTTAGTGCTTTAGTAGGCTACATGAGTCTATACAGTTAGCATGATGTTAGCTCTAAACTGCTGGATCATGCTAGTTTTTCCAAACTGTGGGGCTGATCTGTGCCAAAGGGCCTGGGTGAAGTTCTTCCAGTGGCACAACTCACCGTCACTTATGATTATTTTTAACATATTATTTTATTCTAATTGTATATTGTATTCTTACATTTTATCACTAAAACTGTGACATTCTTAATTTTAGACCAAAACCCATCATGCCACACACGTATAAACAGAAGACAGACAGGGCTGCAGCATCAACAAGTGGGATGTTAAGTAGTGGGCCAGATCCAGACCACCTAGACCTACACACCCACAGGGGATAAGATCAAACCCACCCACCCCCACCAACATACTCAGACCCACGTAACCACACACCTAGACCTACACACCCAAACCCTGACACCGACACAACCAGACCCAAATACCCACACATGCAGACCCACACACCCGGAGACACAAATCCCAAACCAACAGACCTAGACCCTAACCCACATACCCTCTCACCCAGACCCACACCAACGCACCCACCCTAACAAATCCACACAACCACACACCGAGACCTACAAAGAAGGGACAAGAACAGCTGGAGAAGTGAGGAGATGGGGATGCCTCATGTGTTTGATTTACCTGCCATTTGTTTAGTGTAGCTAGCACTGAATTCAGTTTTGAGTTTGTACTGTGTTATTAAAGAGCAGTTTTATTCACTTTTTAAGTGGCCTAAGTCACAATGGGATGTTCAGAAACTGGCCTAAGTCACTTTATTCTCAAATGTTATATAATTGAGACACAGCGTTCTATAAATATCAACAGGCATCTATTGCCAAATCCTTTTTGGCTGAAATGATTCACAAGTATCATATAGTGTATTTAAGTTTTTTGTGTTTTCCCAAAAAGTAGAAAATATGACTTATGCCAATTGTTTAATAGGGTGACGATATTTAAATAAACCTAAAAGGAGTAATTTTTTATTGAATTTGTCGTGCTTTTATGTAGCATTACAGTTTCTGAGATTAAAATGTTCTGTCTTACTTCGATAATCACTGGCACAATTTACCCCAACATATTCTCCCCGAAGGCATAAATTACCCCGCACCAGAGGCAAGTTGTGCCACGAGACCACTTTTTTTCCAAAAGCTGTATTTCTTAAACAGTTTATTTCAGATCCAAAGTTATTGTTCCCAGGGATGCACCACATCCTGAAATATATGTACATACTTAGATTGGAGGTATTACTGTCATGGCCTCACTTTACATTCACTTTGAGTAAAAACTGGCACAACTCAACCCCACTCTCCCCTACAGCTAACTAGAAAAATACATGAATAATACACCTGCACAGCAAATATTTCAAATTATGGTTAACAATAATTAAAAATCAACAATTTAACAGACTTTCATCTCAAAAATATTGCAGTATCACCACCGGGCATAATAACAATAGTGTAAAGCTAAAGCAGCTAACTTGGAGTTAAGCAGGTATTCATTAATGTAATGACTTACACCTGTGCCAGTACTTGGCATACTCACCTGTGAGGCCTGGGATTTCATGTTAAGTGGGAAAAGGGAACGGAAGAAGCTGAAAAGAAACTCTTATGTAAATTATCTCCTGCTTATGATGTTTCCCTTGCAGTATTAATGCAAACTAGAACTTGTACTGCTAAATTTTCAGACTACCCTCACACCTTCTTTCACCTTTTTTTCTTTTTTTTTTTAGTACTGACTCAAATGCAAGGATATATAAAATAAATATGGATAAAACAGACCTATGGTGAGTTGTGTTTAAAAAGTGAAATCTGACCAAAAAAAATTGTGTTGTATTTATATTAATTTTACAACTAAAATGTGATGTTAAACAAATCTAAATTAACAATTTTTTTTAATTTTTTTTTTTTGCTGAGAGTTGGTCAGTTTGAGTAATGCCATTGAGTAACATGTAATGTTTAACACAATTATGCAATAACATCATCACTCAATGGCCTCAAAATGTCATTCAGCAACTTTAACCTGTAGCAACGTGCCCTTAAAATGAGTCGACAACACTGCACTGGAGATTGAGAAAATTAAACAGCACTTTCCTTTTTTAACGCCGTGTATATTTGCTTAATATATTACAACATAGATATAAAATAAGCATTTGTTGATAGGAGATTTGACATTCTGCAGAGACCTATATGCCTGTATTTTCCATTTTTGCCCTCCAAGAAAAATCTGACTCCCCCCAAAATGGCAAAAAAAGGAAAGTATTAAACTGGTACTTACACATTTTGTGAATGTAAAAAAAAAAAAAAAAAAGGGGGAATATAAGCTACAGATGACAAATGTGTTGTGTGAATGTGGGCATTGCGTATATTTTATAATAGGAGAAACAACTCAGACAATTGTTCATTAAAACATTATAATGTGTTTTGGTAACATGTCCAATCAACAGTTTATCTTTTCATTTTTCATTGACAAGACAATAAAAAGCTAAACATTTACATTTCAAAATATAGAACAAGCCTTGACCCAGGTTCTTCTGAGGACTTAACCTTTTTTTAATGCAACTCTTCCTCTTAAATTAGTTAAATTAGTCTTCAATCATCAACTCTGTTTTATGATCATTATCTCACAAGAACCAGTCTCGGCTACAGTTGATGTCATTGAAATGATTTCATCTAATCTCTTCTTTAGGCTCAAGCCAGTTAAGCACCAGTACATCAAAGCATCATAAATCTAAACAAAATTAATCAATAACACAACTTTTAATTAAAAAAAAAAAATCAAGTAAAAAAACAAAACAATTTTAATGCTAACATTTGAAATATTCCCGGTGTTCATCAGTAAAATATAACCTCTCTAAAACTATCTGTACTGACACGGATCAGAAATTTGATTTTCTTAAGACTACTGTTCCTTCCGGCATCCAGACGATTTAAAGCTACCAGATGAGTTATCTCAATTCTTTGATCAAATGAAGGTGCAAACAGAGTGAAAATAAATTTTAAAAAAATCCATAAATTCTACACACTTAAGGTCTTTTAAAATCATAGCACTAATGCTGACAGCATATCTCCGTTTCCACACATACCTATCTCATCTATCTACAGTAGCCATCTTGTACATGTCCTTTTGTCACAGAGCTGTCTATCAACCTTTGTGGTTGTCATGGTGACCCAGGCCCAGGAATGCCATCCTTCCAGTCGGAGCTGCCAGCCGCACATGATGAGTATCACAGCAACAACAGAGGAGCTGGTTTGAAACTCTCAAGGAACACCATGATCCCTTAAGAAACATCCACACCCCACCCACCTCACATGATACGGCCACATCGACACAAAAGAAGCACAAACCGGTAGATGAATTCCTGCTCAGTGTCCCCAGAGGAGTTCATTGCTGTCTGCATGGCCTTCACACAGCCTCTGACCCTGATTCCCTTTTTAACATATGGGTTATTATGGGCAGCCAACTGTATCAGCAGGCAGCTGCTCAATTTTCAACCTATATGTAGAAAATAGGTCAGCGTTGTGAATGTGTTGCTCACCAAGGGCTATAATCAATGGGCATTAAGACATGCATCCTGGTACTGTACATTATCACCTCTGAAAAAGTTAAGGAACGGGTATTGGTTTTATACCCGTTTATTCCAACAAGATGTAAAACCATGTCAGGTCCAGGTGTTCTTTTTCCTTTTTTAATCTTCTTCATAAAGTGCATCTGCAAAGTTTGTCCATTGGCTTAAAATCGTCACGTTTACCTCTTGACCTTACCTTTCTTTTATAAAACAATCCTTAAAAATATCCCTGACAATTCAGTGAGTTCAGCTCATCTTGTAGATCTTGCAGAATCAGCACAGACATGTTACTTAGTGTATCGTCCAAGGCTAGAGGTGGCTCTCAGTGGTTTCTTTTGATCTTTGTCATATTTGCGTAGAACAAAGTCAAAGTTAGCCGTTCTGGACATTGCATAGAAGACATTTGCTTTGTCTGGTATGACCAACTCTGAAAATGATAAAACAAGATGAACGGTCAAAAAGGCAGTACCTGTATTCAGCAGTAATTTACTAAGTCTATGGATTTTAAAGTCATATCGAATATATATGTACATATATTCTGGTGTACTGACCTCTCTCCTGGGAAATGACCTGTGTCAGAGTGAAGTCGAAGCAGTTCATATGTTCGAGGTGATGCTTCTCCAATGCTCTTTGAATAACCTGTGAAGTTTTGTCCTGGCTTGTCAACTGAAAAACATGGAATCAAAACTGCTGATTAACAACACCATAAGTGTTCACGTTAATTTAACTGCACACATCACACCTAAAGGTTTCAAGACAAATTCTATACCTTATATATCTGTTTCACTTGGGAGTAGCAAGGAGACAATCCAGAATAAATTTGTTAAAAATATAATCCATTTTGAATCTATTTTTTATCTTGTTTTATAAAATGATCAAGGAAACAGAGTCATCAATAGCAGTTGTTATGCGTATTGCGCTGTGCTCTGACATTAGAGGAAATCACTAGAAAATACAGACAACACATCTCTTCGGTCCTCAGTAAGTTTCCTAGAGACTGGTTGGTTTTTGTGGTTGTAAACAGAACGTAAACAACTCCCAGAAGATTATACACAGCTACAGAGAGAAAGGTGTAAGCCATAAACATGTGTCACTACACACATCTCTGGATAGATTTGAGTGATTATTATATATTTACAGTGATCATGCAAATTAATGCTTCACGAAGAGGGTGGCATTTTTACGTGTGTCCATCTGAATGTGTGATTTATCATTGTAACCTACGTTTCACAAATACATTCATACATTTATACGCCTGGGTGAAGATCTAGAGCCCTTTAGTTTTTCCTACATCTTACTGAAGATTTAATAAAATGATGTGTGCTAATGCAATGTCTAGTAAAGTTACACTGTCGGGGCAACTTAATGGTTATCAATAGCAATTTGGGAAAAATGCAGATTGCAATTAATTGGCCACTCTCACCCAAAATTTTGACAACAGACCCACATTATACAGGGCTGCAATTTACCATATTTCCCTATACAGACAATTGTTGAAAACATCTAGGTCATAAATCTGGAACAGATTATCAAACTAACAGAAAAAAAGCACTGATAGCAATTCTTATCCATTATTTCCCTCAAAGTCACTAATCCCAGTATTTAAATCTACTATTAGTTATCAGGAATGTTTGGCAGTCACTTTTGCATCATAGTTTTAGTAGAACCAATCAAAATCATTTTATCTCCAGTACAAACTACACTTACACAACAGGTATTCAGTTAATAAAATTCTTTCATTTCTTAGTAGTTGATGATGAAATTGGAATTACAGAGCAAGGTGATGTGGAAAACTGCTCAACATTTTTACAATCCTCTTCTTCATGTGTCAGATAAGCACCAAGTTTAATCATTTTTAAGTCTTTTTAACTGGTCTATTGTAGAGCATTACTTTTACCTCTGTGGGCCTAAATTTGCATCAGACCGAGACACTGACAATCACTCAGGGCTCAGTGGGTTTGTGTTCATGTGACAGAGACATTCATTATAGAAAGTATTTGTCTGTGTGCAGGGTTTCCATCCCCTCTTGGATGTATTTTTCATTTAGTTTTGTTTAGATTTAATAACTACCACCTAGTTGTCAGGCACTGTGGAAATTTTGATGCATTCAGGGACATTTGTGTTCCAGTCCCTCCCAAATTACAGATTAAATACAGTCTACTACCGTTAGTCAACCTCCTTTGGATATATAACAAGTGGTGCCAGGCACAACAACCCCCCCCGCCCGCATGTATTGTAGCTTAGGTTGGCATCAATCCAGCTGATGTTATCAATGCTATGCATGTGCTGATGTTAGCATATCAATT
>JAPQRQ010000027.1:5151011-5168323 GCA_037367365.1 Apogon talboti | reverse complement strand
TTTCATGCAAATCGGTCCAGTAGTTTTTGTGTAAAGTTGCTAACAAACAAACAAACAAACCAACAGACAGACAAACAGACCGAACCGAAAACAATACCCTCACCTTCCCCCTTTGGCGGGAGCGGGGTAAAAACAACAAAGTGCTTAAAAATCAAAGTTCGAAACTCACCAGGATGCTTTTATACATGTTGCCATTGTTGTGGCCCAGGTCCACGCTCACCCTGACAATGCAGGAGTCGTCCATCTGTTGGTTATAGACGGGCAGAGAGGTCATGGACACAGAGCGTTTATGGGAGCAGGACGCAGGAGGCTTCGCATTAGCTCCTCCACAGTATGGGGACAGAGGGCACAGGTCCATTGGGCAGTCGGAGGACGAGCTGGAAGGAGTTGGGGACTCTGGATAGGAGGTGACCAAGGAGGAGGAAGAGGAGGATGAGGAGGAAGAGAAGGTATCTGAAACGTTACTGCACGAGCGGTGATAAGGCTGCAGGGAGAAAAGACAAGAGAGGGTGAGATAAGAGAAGCGTGACAAAAGAAAGGGTATTGATTATCACCACGAGAACTATGGTCTAAGCAGCTGCTAAGTAAGAGAAAGTGATTGTTCTGCAGGGAACAACAAAGCTATTGAGGCGTGACACAGCAGTGGAAGCCATGCACCATTAAACAAACTGTGCTCTCAATTAACTAAGGACCTTCAAATGAAATTTCACTTGTAGAGGACTTTGATGGCTCATCAAAGACCGGCTTTTATGATGGGAGATTATGTAACATTTTGAAGGCCACTGAGTGTACGTTTCATCTTATTAAACACCTCTGGGTTTGTTTGGTGACCTAAAATGGGATCATTGCTTGTTAAAGTGTAAATAGCGGATGTTGTGCAGAACACTGGCGCCCATTAGATGAAGGCACAGTGCGACAGTGGTTTTAATAAAGAGGCCTTTGACTACAAATCCATGCACACAAACAGCTGCTCACCTGCAGTCTGATGGAGCAGGCAGGGCTTGGGGAGGATAGATCTTCCATCTCCGAGCCACTGGATCCAGATGATGAGACACTGATCTGGTCAGCAGGCAGTTTTTTGGATCCTTCGCTTGATGCACGGAGGCTAAGGGCAGAAATTTGTCCTCTTAACAATAAGACATAAACTCCCACATGCTCATCTAATATAAATGTATTTAGTAACACTTCTTTCTTTATGACCATATTCTACAACTAGGCCATCAACTAACAGTTACTGTTGGTACCAAGTACTTCTAGACACTAATTAATCTAGTTATTGTACAAAATTTACAATGTTTGCTTCACTCAGTATGGGTCTTACAAGGGGGTAGTGTTCCACAAACAGTCATTCTTCTTCAATACTCTTTAACAAATGTTACCAGTAACTCAATTATGTACATTTTGTCTTGTTTTAAATTTTAATATTATTTAACTGTTCCTGTTTTGCTAATATGGGGGATCTATCAGATCCATCAGGTTTTCCATGTCTAGGGAAGAACAGCTGAAATGATGAAGAGATGACACGTCAGGTGACACCTCCGAGGAAGATGTGTGTGTGCATGTCAAAGTAAAACACACACCTCATACCTTACTCTTGTCTGAAAAAAGGAACAGTTAAATGGTCAATGTGCTCTACATTAAATGTTAGTGGATTACATATAACTATAAAGTGAATATTTTTAATACTGTATATGTTGTTACTTATGAGTATGGCCTCACTTCCTGACATGCAGTTAACAGTTATTTGGAGACTATTATCACTTTCAGTATTGGGTTTTGTCGCATAAGAGTCGACCATGTTTATGTTGTGTCATTTATTATAATGACTGTGCAACATCTCTACTTCCTATCAATTAGCAGAAATTATGCCAGGAGATTACTGTGGAATAACTGTTAATTACCACTCTAACACATATCAAAGATGAACATTCAGAATGTCATTAACAGCTTTATAAAGACTGACAATCATATATGCTACTAATACAGTAAATAAAGGTATATCACAGAAGTTAATTGCCAATATGTATACCTTAAAAAGGTTAAGTACATATTTATGGGAGGATTTCTTTACAGAATGTGAACATAATATGCACTGACGTTTTCATTAGTGTATAAACATGAATTATTGTGTTTTCATTACCTTAGAATGAGGTGTTAATATATACACAGGGAGCCCATCATGTAGTATCACCATGTTCTTACAGTAGGTCAGAACAGACTTCATCTTCCTATGCTTTTTTTTCTGTTTTATCAGGTGGCAACTGGTGTTAAGGTGCATAATTCTCACCTGCTATGTTTAAGTGTGGACAAGAGTCATTCATTAATAATAGTTTAAGGATTTATAATTATCATAACTTTGTTTTATATACTCTGATGTACATGACAGCTTGAGTATATGCACTTAAACTGACTTTAGCATACATTCTGTTTATTTTACTGCTGAAGGGAAGTCAGTTCATTGTTATTTTAAGTATTTCACATGTGTATGTGTTCAATAGCAAATGGATATTATCAAGCTGTGATTCACCAAACGTGTCTGCTTTACATATTCAATGTAAGGTGACATGGAAATAGCAGTAAAACTGTTTACGTACAGTTGTGTTCAAAATAATAGCAGTTCAACATGACATAAAATGAAAAAAGCAAAACTAGAGACACATGGAAGAAAACGGAAGACTACCATTCAAATGGATCGAAGAATAGACGGAATGGCAAAGATTCAGCCAATGATCAGCCCCAGGGAGATCAAAGACAGTCTGAAGTTACCCATGAGTACTGTGACAATTAGAAGACACCTATGTGAAACTAATCTATTAGAAAGAACCCCCTGCAAAGACCCACTGTTTAAAAAAAAAAAAAAAAAAAAAAAGAGGATACACCTTGCCAAAGAACACATCATCTAGCTTAAAGAGAAATGGAGAAACAATTTGTAGACTGATAAAAGTGTGATTGTTCTTTTTGGGTCTAGGGGTCGCAGACAGTTTGTCAGATGAGCCCCAAACACTGAATTCAAGCCACAGTAAACTGTGAGATCAGTGAAACATGGTGGGACAAGCATCATGATATGTTGGGATGTTTCTCATACTATGGTGTTGTACCTATTTATCGTATACCAGGGGTCATGGGTCAGTTTGTATATGTTGCTATATGATGAAGAGGAAATAGACACTTAATTTTTTGAACAGCCCCATATACATTTTTCTTCATTTTCTGTAACGTAATCAAAAAATGTATACATTTTTCTTCATGTTCTGATTTAGAATATAATGTGCGGTGTTTCCAATGCATGGAAATAAAAACTATTCTAAGGATTTTGAACTTTATTCATATTTTTAAACAGTGTTATTATTTTGAACACAACTGGATGTGATAAATTGGTGTTTTTTTAAAAAGTGATGCTCCAGAAAACACCGGTTTGTCTTTACTCGTGACTGTGTATTATTTGCTCTTTACAGTAGAGTACTCACAAGGACAGTTTCTTTGTGAGTGAGCGGTGGCTCCAGGCAGTGGGTGAACATACGTCAACAGGAGGCTCAAGCTGCGTCGACAGTTCATAGCTGTAACAGAAAAAAGCATGTGTGAACACAGATGCCCCTCCAAAAAAAAAAAAAAAAAAAAAATCACTTTTCTTACTGAGTACTGAAGAAAACAGTCCATTTGTTACTAAGTGACCTGACAAATGTCAAATCAAAAGTTTACTTTGTTATGGGAAGGTATTTTCTGGTGGTGGCAGACTTACATGTTGATGCTATTCGGTTAAATGGCCGTGTCACATATTACTGTATTATAAATGTCAAATGACTGCTGTTTTATGACAAGACAGTGGCAACATTGCATCAATTATCCATGTCTTATCTGATAACGACAATCTGATTCATTGCCATATTTTAATAAATTAAAGGGTATGCACCTAAGAATTTATTTCTATGGAAAATTACTGCAAAGCAATGAATCTTCATTAGTCCACATGGAAACTGAACCCATTAGTGATAGCAGAGGAATTTTTATGACGCAAATGTCTGATTTTACAACTAACAAGGTTTTATTAGTCTTCATGTGATTCGCTCATGTTTTGTTGCGGATTCACCTCTCCTGGTCGGTGAGCAGCTTTTGTCCCTGCAGCCAGGCAGCGATTCTGGGGTGATGAGGCAGGTTATACTGGGAACAGGACGTCTGTAGCACACGGATCTGTGACAGAACCTCAAACTCCTGTAGGGACACAAACACTATTTGATTAGAGAGTGAGACCAACTACAAAGTGCCCTGACCTCAGCCACCTGTGCAGTTGCATAATCGGCCTTACAAGTTATGAAATGGTAGTAAAGCAGTCCTTTCAGAGTAAAAGTAAATGTTTCCAAGAAGAACTACCTTTATTCAAGTCAAGTACAACAAACAAATGTTAAAATCTATTCACTCCTTGTGCACTTGCACAATGCAAACACACAGTACACACCCATCCACACAGGTGCAGTAGGTAGTGCACATTTATACTTCACTACAGAGAAAGAAATATACAGAAGAATGCCTTAAAAGATGACACAAAAGAGGAACCACTTACCCTTCTTCTCTTCTCAAAGTTTATGAGCCCACCCTGTCAAAAGAGCAGATTGTTAGTACATTATTTATAGAATATCAATGATCAGTTGGATCAGTGGCATCTTATTTTAACCACTTTGTCCATGTAGCACTTGTAAGCATCTGATAAATGGTACATTTCTATCACACCATAATGTAGTTGTATCATAGTAGCCTACTGAATGCTACCTGTTGTTTTGTTGTATTTGTAGGGTTCTAAATAGCATATTTAATTACCAGGAACTTTACCAAGTATCAAGAAAATAAAGAAAAATATGTGCATATACTATATGCACAACAAACACACACACAGACAACTAAATGACTTCTATAGGCTACAGTCAGTATTTAGTGGGACAAAAAGTCATCCCAAAAATTTGACAACTGTGTGTTCAAGACATGTAAAGTGCAAAGGAAGGTCATACTGCGTAGCATTTACTACACATTTCCTGTATAATCCTGTTGCATTTCAGGTTGTTCATGATATTCATATTTTTAAGGAAACTTTGTAGATTTAAACATTTTCATAATGTAACTTTTACTTAAATTTAACTTTATTCACTGTTTTACACTATTTTAATGGTCCGGCCCACTTGAGATCATATTGGGCTGTATGTGGCACTTGAGCTAAAATGAGTTTGACTCCCCATTCTAGAGGCTTTAACGCACAATTTAAAATGACCTCATGTCCATTATACTATAGTGTGTTAAATAAAATACATAAGCAAACTGTGTCTTTTAATGCAGTTGACCATCAGATATTAAGCACATCAACTGTTTTAATCTACAGTGTGTACCTCCACAATGTCTGGCAGGGCTGTGTCCAGCATGGTGAGGACAGTCAGATAGGTGCCCAGGTAAGGGACCACCCCAGAGGAGAGGCTCTGCAGAGACACAGACACACACAAACACACATTACACACACAGCATGAGGTTCATTAACGTTATTTAATCTGGCTGCTTGTGCCATTATCTTTTTTAACTGCGCATAATGACAGAAATCAATCGGTGTACACACGCACAAGCCATGTCCCCTTTAGCAGAGCAGCGGCTTTATGTTACGGCCCCACGAGAATGTGCATATGACTCATAAAAGACCCAGCTCTGGTCTATTATTACTGTCCGATAATCCTGGTGATCTAAGGCCATTTGAAACTTTGTCGAGCGTCAAGCCAAGCTAAAGATAGGTTTGGGTCTCTGCCATGCCACAGATACTCCACCCACACTCCAGTGGATTCAGCTCTCTTGTGGCTTGTAGTGTTGAATAACATGGGAGGGATTCTGTATGCATCTTTCTTTGAGAAAATAAGAACAAAAAACAACAAAAGAGAAACTAAACCCTGCCAGAGGTTAAATTATTCCACATTATAAGAGATCATATATTCAGACTGTATCACAGGACATTTTAAGCTGCAGGACAGGTTGAATCAGTGAGTTATGACGCTGGGTTTGATCTCATGCCTTCACTTTTTTTTCTCTCATTCTGAAGTATGGCTTACCATCTGTCTGGGGATCGCACAACTCTTGGATATCTTTGGAGAAATGCTATCCAAGACTGCTTGCCTTCCATCCTGTCAGAAAGAGCCACATAGAGCTATATTCAGTTTGAGGTTATGAGCACATAGTCGTCTATTATTATTTTTAACATTAAGCAACTTAAAGTGTCTTTCTTCACATTTAAGCAAGTACAAAAGGGTTTTTACAAAGGAAGCATGTGGATTATGAAACCAACCTCAAACTACACATTAACTTGGATATCCTGTTTATCTGTTATCTTGTGAAAGTATGAGGCCAAGTCAAAGGCTTCTTTCTTAAGTCTAAAGCATGTTATCTGAGTTAAGGAGCAGGAATTAGGCTTAATGTATGAGTAATTGTGTTTACACAGATAAAAGCTTCATTCATAAATGGATACGCCTTAAAACATCGATGAAAAATCAGAGACATTTCAAATCATTTCCTAGTACTGGTTTCTTTGAATATTAACGTAAATCAGTGAATACAAGTGCAGACTGTTCAGTAGTTAATGTCAGTTTTTTGTTTTGTTTCCTTCACTAGAAGAGGATACACAATGGCTCTGACGCAGTTGCTTAAAAGGAGACTACGTGAAAGAAGGAAAAAAAGGGAACACATTGTGCCCGAGGACTCTGGTTTCCTATTAACACTCTGTTAAACATGTCAGTAAACATTAACTGAAAAAAGATTTTTTTTTGTGTAATAATTAAAAAGTGAGAATCCATGTACATAGAGTACTTGATTCCAAACAGTTTGTACTATGTTCTCAGTGAGCAGTACATGTATCCTGTTTTTATTGTAGTCAGCTGTTTAGTTCTAGTTTGGTCTCTCCTGCTAAACAATGCGCTAAAGCTTGTTGTAGTAATATTTTACTCAATATCAGGTTTATATAATTTAATGTCAAATGCCATCCTGTACAATTACACAACTCCAACAGGCTGTAATTTAAAGGTCTGGTGTGTGTGGTGATATTTTGGATTCACTGAGGGAGATGCCAAAATGAAATTTGGTTATGTGATACTAGTTCAAGTTTATATGACTGACTTGGAAAAAAAAAATGTATTTCAGAATAATTAGTAATCTTTGCGTTTTACCTGATGCCAAACAGACTGAAATCACAAAACTGTTTTTTCCAGGTGACTTGTTTGCACTGAGGTGACTTTAACCTGTTACTTACCACCTCCACAAGCTCTTTGTTGGTCAGAACACAGTTTTCATCCGGGAAAGTTTCCCAGAGGTTATCAAACACAGCCATGCTATCCCTTCAAAAAGAACAAAAAGACAGAATATGTCAATATGCAGTGACTTGGATACATTAATAATTAACTACTACACACCATAACAGGTGCTAAAATTTTATATGTGGTATTTTGGTCGATGTCCAGGTGTTTACAGCACAGACAGAACTCCAGTTTCAGTTGATCATCACTGACATTATAATAACAGAGTGAGGTGTTCCAGACCTGATAGAATATAGGTGACCCAAAAGCTGACTTGCACTCTGCCTGACATTGAATTGCACTTAATGAGGGTTCAGCGTCCTCATTAAAAGGACAATTACGTGGACACGTAAGTGCAGAGATGGCCTTTTAAACGGCTATAATCCAGACTTACCTGCTAACAGCCGCCCAGGACTTTCTCAGCCTGTAAACTGCGTTGGATTGTAGGGCTGACAGGATCGCTCTGAGGGAGGAGAAGTTCTTCAACCGATGACATTCCTGCAGAGGAAACATGGAAAATCAGATATTCCAAAAGCTCACAATAAAACTGACAACATGTTTTAGTTCCTTCTTCTGCATCAAATGATTACGAGTGGTATAATATATTGCTTCCACATTGATGCTGCAATGTGTGCATGCAGGTTGTGCAATGTCTAAAAAAGGCACATTAATGCTGATATATCATGCAACAGCTTTTTTGCTTCATGATATGAAAATTAAACTTCCATGGCTGGCATTTTGAAGGCACTTCAACAAGAAAACTTCTAATTTTCCCACTAATTTGACTACAACAAGGGCAGCCATGGCTTAGAAGCCTGGAGAGTCAGCTTGTAACCGAAGAGTCACCGGTTCGATTCTCTGGACTGGCAGAAAGTTGTTGGGTGAGTTGTTGGCTTGAGCAAGGTAATTAACGCCCCTATTTGCTCCCCAGGCGCTTGATTTGGCAAGCCCACTGCTCTTAGTGTGTGGTGTGTTCCTGCATGTTCTAGTGATGGGTTAACTGTAGAACGTCACTTTCGGTGTGTGGTGCATGTGATGTATATACTGACAAAAACTAAAAGAATATTAATCTTAATCTAAAAATTAACTCCACTTTAGGAGTTCTTCTATACTGTTCTTTACCCTATAGAACTGATTTACTAGTAAGTGGCATGCAAACTCTGGTCACAGACATTCTTGATCAGTTCAAACAACCAAACCTTGTCACTGATCACAATCTATAACTGAACAAAAAACTTGATTAAGCTACAGAAAGAATTATGTTGACTAAATGCATAACCATCTAAGTCAACTGTGCCTTGTAAATAAATGTTGTAATTTGTCAGATCAGGACCACAAGGCTCTATATGAGGAGCGCAAAACTAGATCTACACTATTCCTTTTTCCCCACAATGCATTTTTTCCTTGGAAACAAAAATGTAAATTGTAATCTCACTTTTTCCCCTCACAGCTGGTGTTCACTTTCTATATTGTTACCATCAGTCTACCTTTAATCAGACTGTAATGCAGCCTAATGTTTCTGACCTGTGCCACTCTGATCCATTTCTCGATGATGCGGGCCCTCTGTGAAGGACTAGTGGGAGGCCGACGAGTGGGACTGGAGCTGGCATCAGAGAGCGGGCAGAGCAGGGAGATCATGACATAGTTGGTAACAGCATTGAACTGTGTGATGGTCGCCCGGATGGTGGGAGACATGTTTTCCTTCTTGTCTCTTTGCGACCAAACGCAGCCCAGACACTGGAATGGCACTACTTTGACAAAAAGAGCCTGAAACACCATGACAACCAAACATTAGCTTTCCAAGTGCATTTGGAGTGTATTTTCAGAATAATTTGTTAGTGTTAAGTGCGCTTTAGTTTTCTGTGATCCATGCAAGTCTGCATAAGCAATACCAAAAGTTCTTAATCCACTCATTTCAACAGGTTTCAACAAAGCACTAAATCCATTCACTGGCATTCATTTGTCATTTTAAGGCCCAAAATTCAGATTTTTAAGGATCTGCAGAAACCCTTATAAGCGCAGAACATAAAATATCTGCTGTATGTAGGCTCTTCTGTCTAAAACGTACAGAGTCCAGTTGGGTGAGCAGTTCTGCAATGGATGCAGCAGCGAAATCCATGACATCTCCATGACCCTGGGAGTTTTCACATTCTGAATCCTCATCGGCAGAACCCGCTTCGTGTTGTGCTAGGTCTGCCTGGACAGAACCGCCATTTGTTTCACCTTCTGAAAAAATGGAGAAGGCAAGAATCAAGAATGGTTTGCATTTTTGGGGTGAAAAAAAATTATGAATGTGGACAATATTCATATCTTCAATAGGCAGTTTTTGGCATTGTTGGATAAAATTTCATAATAATGTTGCAGCATAGTATAATGGACTGAGGGAAAACTATACTTCTGCCCCCCCTCTCCTTTAATCCTTTTTCAGGATTTAGCTATTGATGTACAAATCTGACCAATCAGCAGCTTCCCCCGCCCTCCACAGTATGTGATTGACAGCTGTTATGACAATCACTGACAAGACTCTCAGCTTCTCTAAGCAATGGCTTCAGTTTTTCTTAGAGACAGGAAACAGCTGTGTATTGTCCATTTTATAAACAGTCTGTGCTTAGGAAGGAGAGACAAGAGATAAAGTAAGAGGAGGTTTTCAGATTGTGGCACTTTTCTCCCAACATAGATTAAAAGAATGAAAAAAACAGGGTGACATTAAAGGCCTTATGAGGATCACCTTTCTGAAACCTCTGGAGCAGTGCCTCAGCTTGCCCGGCCAATGAGCAGAAGTTGGGCTGGCTACGCATGCCACCGTGCACTGCAGAGCTGATGGTCAGGTGATCGAGGAGCAGCCGGAGCGCTGGGTGCAGGGGAGAATCCCTAAAGTCCTCACTGTAGTCATCCAACCATGTCTGGACAAAGGTCAACAGAGGGCTGCGGAAGGCGGCAGAGTGGCCATTACATTTTAACTAGTTTAACAACCCTGTGAGCCAAAGACGCATACTTTAACAAAACTGAACCTAATCTGGACTAGCAGAGGTTTACAAAGCTCTCATATTATCTAGACTTATAAACCTTATATGATCCTGCAGAATTTTGACTAATGATCATAAAGTAGTCCACTTACCTCCTGTAGGAGTCTGTGTCCAGATCTGTGGCAGCATTGTCTCTATAATAAAGAACAGAGAAAAATATTGCAGAAGGAGTTAAAAAAAAGTGTATTTTCCTCATAAGAGTCAACCTGTTTTTGTGTATTTTTAATTATTATTTGTCTCTACACTGCAGCTATCCTAAACCTGACCACTAGTCATTGCAACCACAGTCTAAAACCGCTCTCTGCGTAATTGTTGTCAACAGCCTCTGGATAATGATCATCTCCACCGTACCTATTATTACATAAAAGCTAGCAGGGTATGGTTGCACTGTCAGAGAAACAATTCATAAACAGCTCCTGACGCAACACTCTGACCTAAAACCTACACCATTTTTCCAAGAGGATGAATCTAGTTGCTTCGGGTATGAACTAAGCACCACTGTTCTAATTGTGTAATGTAGAAAAAGTTATTCTACCTGAGGAAGAGCATCTCTATGAGTGTCGAGGTGCTGGTGAATGTTCTGTATGTGGACAGGAAGATCTTGCCGTAGTCCTGTTCCTGGCAGTCCGGGTCCAGAATATGGTTCACGAGCTGGTTTAAGGTGGCTGCCTTAAGACGGCGCACCTTGCTGGTTTTGTACTGGACAAAGGAACTGCAGGGATTTGTGTCATTAAGGTTTGGCGAAGAGGGGACAGGCTCCCGGCGCAGAGTGACCCCATAAATGACGCCGTCCTCACACTCCTCACCCCACTCCTGCACAGGATTCTGAAGACGGTAAAAGGAGAAAAAAGGCTATATTCACATTTATATAAAAAATTGTAGGTAGAATGGCTGGCAGAAAATGTGATCAATGTCAATAATTATCACAGTAAATGATGAATCAGTATTTCTTTTATTTTAAAGAGGGATTTTTGTACTGTTAAAGTTGAAGAAACAAAACAGCTATTTGAAGTTTTGAAGGAAACAAAACTTGGACAATATTCAAGAACATTAAAAAAAGTCACAACCAAAGCAAAAAAAAAAAATGCAAACAGACAAAAAAAAGATAACTAGATATCAGACAACTGCATCAGCCACAAGATGAGAGCAGCAAAAAAACAAAATAAAAAACACAAAAATGGCAAAACAAGATGTCGTGCAGAGAAGTGCAATTTGACAGTAAGATGAAAATTACAAAGCTGCAACGAGAGAGAAAAAAAGTGTTCAAATATGTAACAACATGAAAAGGACCCAAATATAAATATAACAAGATGAAAACAAGACAAAGCAGTTGAGGTGCAACAAGAGGAAAAGGATATAAAAGATCTGACAAGACAGAAGAGATATAACAAGAAGCAAATGTTGTTAAAATAAATTAAGAATTTTTTTTAAAAAAGCGAGATAATAAAGATGCAATAATGATAAAAAATACACAACAAAGTCAAAAAGATGGAAGAAGATGAAGATGTAATAAAGACTAAAACTATATGAAATACGTAACAAAATGGAAGACACTACTACATGAAGAGGATGAAACAAGAAAAGAAAACAAGACTACAACAGAGAGAGAGACAGAAAGAAAGAAAGAGAGAGAGAGAGAGAGAGAGAGAGAGAGAGAGACACAGACAGACAGACAGACACACACTTTATTGATCCTTGGCAGGAAATTACTGATTATGGCAGCAGTAACAATAAAATCACTGACAGACAACAGACATCCCTCAGACAACCAACATGAGAGACCCAAGGCAAGACGTAATAATAAAAATATATATATATATAAAATACACAGTATGTACAGTAAAAATAAAATAAGAATAAAAAAGGATTAAAAAAAACAGTACGCACAGCATACAATAAATTATTGATCAGTAATGTTAAAACGTCTGATGGCAGCTCAGTTCAGTCCTGGACTGAGGGGGATCAGTCTGTGGCTGAAGGTGCTCTCCCTGAACATATCAAGATGGTGAAGTGGGTGAGATGCATTGTTTGTGATAGAGTTCAGTTTACTGAGCATTCTCTTCCAAGCCAACAAAAATAACAAAAGATTTTTAAGTATTTTTTCACCATCAACTTGCAAATACATAAGTAAAAGCTGAACAATAAATACAATTCAGAAATATTTTGCAAGTGGCTGACAATGTAAACAAAATAAACTCTGCAAATAGAAGGAAAATATATCATAATAATGACATTTATCATGATATTGAATAAACATCACTCATCATCTCCCAGGCCGATGAAAAGGTCAGATATAGAAATGGATATGTATGAAGTAATGTTACTGGTCACAACATTGGAGTCAGAGGAAGGAAGCAAAAATAGCCTCAGACCTGCATGGCCAAAACAGCCCGGCACAAACAACTGACACAACACCCCGCTGAGGTTCACACTGATCCCAGATGAGTCACAAGAACTACGCAATGTACACTTTAAAATCATTATTGCTGTATTCCACGTCCAGAGCAACTGCACAAACAAGTTAAAGTGTGTACCGATACTGTAGTCTGATATCAGATACTTATCATATTTACTGTCACACATCAACCTGAAATTTCCAAGTATTTGGTAAGTTCACATGAATGTTTACGGACAAATACAGGATTATCAAAAGGTTAGTACATCAAAAGAGCAACACGAAAACAAATAGCCAAATGTCAGACGGTTCTCAGGTTTCCATCCACATCCTGTGATGACTGATGAAATAAAGACGTGGGTGGAATGAACACTGTGACCAACGACAATTGTCATTGACTTTGTTCAAATATACAGGTCTTTCATTGCATATTCAGATGAGAAGTCGGCCGTATTTGATGTCGGCGAGAGCTAGTATTCAAGTGCTTTGGCTATGGATCTCTTCAGAATCCTCAATAGCACTTGATATGACACAGAAAGGGACAGACTTTGTCAGAGGGGAATAAGAGCCCTGTTCAGCCTTTGTTTCATTGTACAAATAGACAGCAGCATAATTCAACAAGGCCTCAAAGGGAGCCAAAAACCAGAGAGATTTTTTTTTATTTTATATACTACCACTAAGATAAAAAAATAAATAAATAAATCTAAACAGACTTTGTACTTTACCTGATACTATTAAAATCGCAGACAGGTGAATACTACTAGTACCGCTTCATGTTCTGTCATTGTTTAAGATGTAAAGCTAATATGCTGTTATCAAAGAGGACCCAACAATACATTTATTAGCCCTTCTAAATACTGTTTTTTTTCACCATATGTCAAGGTTTAGCAACATACTTGATCACAACTAGCTATTGTTAAAGAATAGCTAACATTAGCGTTCAACCACTACCTAGCTAACATTACTGCCTGACAACAATTCATGTACAAAACATAAATTCATTCTGAAATATCTGTCTAAATGCATTTCTGTCTAAATGCCAGCGCAAGACAGCAAGGCATACAGATATTTCAGAATTATTCTGTTTCTTCTCTACTCTGCCCTGTAATGATATGTAATGTCAGACAGTAATGTGAGCAAGGAAATGGCTGAATTGTGCTAGTGCTAATGTTAGCAAATATGTTGAAACATAGTCAAATGGCCTTCCAAATGTTTTCTTTCATCAATAAATTTGCACAACTTCAACACCCTTTGACATTTTGATAACTATGTATTTGATTGACCTACCCTGAGAGGAAAATGGTCTACAGTTATGTGTGAGCAGAACAAAAGAGTCCATAGCTGCCTCAGTTAAAAGGACAACTGTGACAGATGTTACAATTGTCAAACAAAAAATAATACTTAACTAAAAAGGTAAAACTGTTTTTATTGATAACCACTTTCATTCCAACATGGTGGAAGTGTAGTTCTGCAGCTGCACACCGATGTAATGACACAATCATCTTTTACTTCTTATCAGTATTAGTTCTTTGATAGTAGCAAAGTGTATTGATAAAAAAATGAATGAAAACTGATGAAACCATGGAGTTTTTTGGCAACAGGCAAAAAAAAAAAAAAAGTCCAAGGTGGCCGAGGAGTAGCTCTGCAGTTGCATGCTGATGTTGTAATGGAACAAACCATTGGATTTCACTTTTTAATCAGGATGGGTGAATTCTTTGGCCATGGTATGAGTCAAAAAGGCTGAGTCCTACAATCCCAAAAATGCAGTGAAATAGCATCTTGTATTATACTTCTATGTCTGGCAAACCATTTCACCTAATGTCTGTGTAAGTTCTCATATAACCAGGTCATTGTTCAGAACATTTCACCTAATCTATATTAATATTTTAAATGAAAGCAGTAATGAACTAAAACATGCCAAAATAAGCCTCAAAACTTGGCAGAATTTCTCTTCTTTAGATGATAGAAAAAATGGAGACTTCTCAGTTGGAAATGACTGATTTTGAGCGAAAATACAAATAGATTATCAGCTCACTGCTGATCACTGACATCAAAGAAACCCAATGTGATCATTTTTTCTCAGGTGTTGATCAGCTGGGTATCAGTTTTTGGCCTTTTCCTGCTTTATTATACTGTCTGAAATCCACCATCGCTTGTCTTCTATGACAGCGTCATCAGAGGTCATTGTGCAGCAGTTTTAAAGAGCTGTAAACTAATCTTTATGCATAACAATCAGTGATTTCCCACTTCAGACACTAAATGCATTACACAATAAAGTGGACATCAGTTGTAAATCTTGCACAGCTGCATAATCCAACTGGTTAGAACGCAAAAGTTTAATAGAACAAAAACATGTGGACTTTGAATACCGTTTTCTGACTTCTCAGCATGAAAAGAGTACATGTATTTGTACGAAGCATTTGGATCTGTCAGAATAACCTACGCATTGAGTTACACTGATTGATGCGGTGTCTGCTGGTGACAATCAGTACCACACAAACCCATTGTCCCTCATGAATTATTTGTGAGCTGCACAGAGAGGAAGCTGTGTGTTGTGTCCGTCTCATTGTCCCATGTACTGGTGGTTCTAAGCACCATCAACAGAAAACCACCATTTAACAGCATTTAAATGTCACGTTGCACCTTGATTATGCACTTAAATGTAATTTTTTTTAACCATTTATTATGTATAGTGTGTGTCATCTATCTATCTATCTATTAATTAATGTGCAACAGCAATGGAAACAGTGATAAAGAGTTAAACTAGATCCACATTTCAAGACTGCACACTTCCACAGATTTAACTCCAGTTTTGCTGGAGAACAATACAAATGTAAGAGCCACATTACTATCTTTAGGAACATCTTCACATATGTATTTAATCAGAGACATTGCAAACACATCTCACCTCAAACTGTTTTTAGTGAAAAGTCACTGACAGAGAAACTATTCGTCGACTTTCCCTTATTGACAAGAGGAAATGCATCGATCCAAACACCAGATCTGACTGATCAGCTGATTGAACAGCAAACTATCGGCAAGTTGAAGCAGAGACACACCGGTCGTCTGAGGCTTACCATTGTTAATTCCCATTTTCCCATGTCGTCTGGTCGTTTTAAGGAGCCACGCGGCAGATTTCCATCCTGACACAGATTTCAGAGCAGGTGATCAACTTCCAGCTTGAGACACAGAAGAAAAATCAGGTCTGCACGTAGAAGACGCCGACCTAAGCTGATCCACTGGACTGTTTGGAGCTCCGTTCAGAGCCCTGGTTTAGAAATACCACCGACTACCCACTACATTTTAAGCTTCCGTGGAAGTCCGTTGCAGAGCTTTTGGATCTACATCTAAACCGTATTTTACCCTGTTGATGTAAAACGATCTGATGCTAAAATGACCGACATCCTACCCGCTGAGAAGTCCCCACTCAGTCTGTGGACGCGGGTTCAGACAGTGTGAGCTTTATAGTGGGAGTGGATGAACTGGAGTGGAGACAGCAGGAGGAGGAGTGAGAGGAGGTGTGTGAGCAGGGGAAAGGAGGCCAGAGGACGGAACGGTGACACGAACACTATCTCTGCGGACTTGGTTCTGATTTATTTCTGATCAACTACAGCACGGGTGTCAAACATACGGCCCGTGCGCCAAAACCGGCCCGCCAAAGGGTCCAATCCGGCCCATGAGATGAATTTGTGAAATGCAAAAATTACACTAAAGATATTAACAATCAAGGCTTTATAGATCCGATCTGTAATGCACATGTATAAATGATAAGTTGAGACATAATATTAGTAAAATTGCGCTTATTTTTCTTAAGAAATGTCTGTTTTTTTCAGGTTATTCACATCATCTTTTTTGTTTGGATAGTTTGTAAATGTAAATATTTTCATAATTTAATGTTATTTTGCACTAAAAGAAAGAGAAACATTTGTAGTTGTTGTTATTTATAGATTGTTATTATTTTACTGGTCCAGGTCACTTGAGATCAAAGTGTGGCCCCTGAGCTAAAGTGAGTTTGACACCCCTGAACTAGAGTATGAATTGTAGTTGTAAGCAGCTACGACCGGGCCCTCACACCTTGGAGGGTACTGGGGTGGGCTGAGGTCCAGGGGTCTGGGTCCACTTGTTCAGGCCTGGACTCTACTGCTGTATCCATTGATTATTTTTGTAATGAATTAATCTATTGATCATTTTCTTCAATTTGATTCCAGTGAATGATTATTCGAATGGTTAAAAATTTGTCAAAATATGAAAAAGATATTTCTGAAATGACAAATAACTTTTATTCCAGAACCAGCTGAAACAAATGCCACAACCAAAAAATATAGAAGTAAAAGGATATATTTTTAAAAATCTATCTAAAAATAACAACAATTACAATGGCATAAAATTATGTATATTTATATAAACAAATAAGTCAAATGACATTTACAAACAATATGTGCACTGCAGTCTTCAGCAAATATACAACTTACTAACAACTTAAGATGTAATCCATGTGTCTACCCCTATCTTTCTTTCCTTCTCTCTCTCTCTCTTTCTCTTGCTTTACCCTCTATCTTTAACCCCAGCTGGTCAAGGCAGATG
>JAPQRQ010000027.1:5138621-5150203 GCA_037367365.1 Apogon talboti | reverse complement strand
CCAGCTCTATATGTAAAGTGTCATGAGATAACTTCTGTTATGATTTGGCGCTATATAAATAAAGTTTGATTTGATGATTTGATTTAACTAACATACAACTTTAAAAAAATAAATCCAAATATTTTTAATGTTTGTATGAAAGCTTAAACGTTTAACGGAGTAAGTGATGGTTCCAATTAAGAAAAGTGAATATATAGACATTTTCTGCCTTTTTGTCCTCATCTCTTCTGAGCTACACTCTGTTATTTGTGTTGATCCTGGCGTCATGTGTGTCACAATAAGCATCCATGGGAAACTCAACAGTGGAACCAATGTTTAATGGCAGTGAAATTGAGGAAACAACGTTTTGATTCAGGAAAATTGTAACTGAATAATTTTTTTTTTAATCGATTAAAGTCAATTCATTGATTAATCATTTCAGCCCCACTGGACTCTCACTGGATGCACAAAGGAGTGAAATAACACCATCTGTGCCGGTTACTAGACAATATCGACTAAATGTATAAAATTAGGTAGAAACTGCATCTTCAAACCAAAATGCCAGACTTCCTGTTGGTCATACTTTTAAGAGAGGTGAAGTCCAGCCCCATGAGACCTTATTATGGGGGAAAAATGTATTACAGAGAGAGACAAGTAGTTTTTAAGGCCATTTTATATGTGCCATCATTTATAATATGATGTTTGTCAGTGAATGGTTGGTAAATGTCTGTAAATGTCAGTCCTGCAATGAACTGGTACACGTCCAGGGTGTAGCCAGGATAGATTAGGGTGACCATATTTTGATTTCTAAAAAAGAGGACACTCGGCTCCGCCTTGAGATACTTCATCACACGCTATGTAAGTACCATAGTATTTTGTGCCAAGTGCTTATAATCCCAGAGAAAATATTTAGGTGAAAACGGCTGCTTGGAATTCTATCATTATTCTTTTAAAAAACCACCTGGACACTCCGGACAGAACGTGAAAAGAGGACATGTCTGGGCAAAAGAGGACGTTTGGTCACCCTAGGATAGGCTTCAGGACCCCCACCACCCTCTCAAGAACTAAGTGGACAAAAATAAGTTAGAAAATAGATGAATTAATACTATTATTTAATTCTACAAGTGAAGAAAGATGCAGTTTGTTGTAAAACTGTTGGAGAATCAGAGTATGAGAATATGTAAACAGAGAGACAACACACCCAAAAGAGGCAGAAATAATTTTTTTAATGCAATGTAATGTTTTTGTCAGCTTCAGCATAATCAGACTTGTAGTGATTTCCACCTCTTTTAACACTGTTTTATATTGCTCATAAAGGACAAGGCGAAATATGCTGAGACATCTGTTGCAGTGTTCACAACATGTATGACATGCAATGACAGATGCAGTCCACTGAGCCGGTTCACACACAGCTACTATGTTTACCACAAACTCTGACTTCTCTGACACATATATTATACTTTGAACTGATAAAAATCATTTGTTTAGTTGATAATATAAATCAAACAGGATTAAAAAGTGATTTGTCTCTCTCCATTGGGCACTGTTTGTGTTTTTTTCACAGTTAGTTCCCATGGGGCTCAACTGGAAGGACCAGGATTTCACCTCTATGAGTTTATTTTGTGCATCTAGGCGTTATTTATGTGTTTGCCACATTTGATGAGTCCAGGTGAAACCAAATGCAGGACCTTGACTTTTGTATATGTTGTCAACACTAAAGTCTCCATTTCGATGTATTTTCATTTGAGGAGTCTTTATTTGATCCCAATTAAATGACGTCCTGTTGTTTTTGTACATCTGGACCTAATGCATGTGTACATGTAAAGTACTGTATTATTTCAGCTGGATGTGCAGAATGATGCACATGTAGACGTCACACTAGTCCTATGTCCCATTGTCCCAGTATTCAAGTCTTTCTCAGAGTTTTTTCCCCTGAAATCTGAGATTCACACACCTGCCCCACCTGCTTTGTGATGTCAATCAGAAAAAAAAAATGTGCGCTAAAGTGACACCTTTCTCAAGTGCGTAAGTGTAGATTCATTTAATCAAACAATTTAGGGACGATACTTGCATATTATAGCAAGAAACAATGAGCAAATACAACATATTTTATTCAGACTTAACCTGTATTTTAATGATTGAAACAAGTCTTGTGTCTTTAAAGCTGTTTCTAGAGACATACGTAGGTTGAAAGTGTGTGTTTAAAGACTTTATGTGAGGTCCACTGGGTCGACTCAGGCTTAAAATGTATTTGTTTAGATGTTCAGGAATATACAAGAACACACATAGTGCTGGAATCATATGACTGAGTGTGATCCTTACCCCAGATAAGACAGTTCACAAGCCAGATCATGGGAACTGCAGATCTCTATCTCTTCTATGGTGTGCTTTAGTACTGACAGTTGTGGATCATTGTAAGGCCATTTGCATACATTTACATCATTAAAAGTAAATGTTAATATGGGAAACACAGATTTTTTTTTTTTTTTAAAGTACAATGGGTGTATTGACTTTGAGGATCATAATATACATGTGTAACATACTTTATTTGGTGGGATTTCTTTGCTGAATACTGCATGATGGAATGTGTAAAACTGGTTTTCATGTTTTGTTTGCTTCAGTAGTTAAACTGAATGAACTTTTACAAAAATCCTTCTCTCAGATCACCCTGCAAGCATAAGCTCATGTTTATGTTTCAGGCAATAATGTCAGTGTTTGACCTCCACAGCACTGGCTTTTCCAAGAAAATGGGAACAGCATTTACTCTTCAGTGAAGGATTCCTGTTCTCTCTACTGCTTTTTTCTGTCATCTTCACAGCTGATGTACAGTTTTCTTTTCCCTGGAGACAAATCAGACAGAAAAAAAGCCAGTAAATGGATGTATGAGGTGTTTATCAGATGTAGGGGGTTCAATACAAACACTTTAACATCACAATGTGATGTTCTAGTAGTCTTTAAAAATCTGACTGTAGAGTTGTTAGTGTTTCCACTTCATCTAACATGTCAGTATAGGTTTCCATTTTCTATTATGTGACTTCTGTCAGCCTCCAGGTGAATTTAGGTGTGGTTCCTCCAAATAATTTTTTACACTGATCGTGATTACATCATATATCAGCCCAGACTGTAAATGTAAATGTGACACCTCCATCCATCAACACCTGCTATTAACATGTCATCTCTTGATCTGTTGTAAAGATTCAACTTAAGGATATTTCTGGGGTTTGAACAGATGTTACTTATTAATTTAAGTATCGTCATTAGTCATATTATACAATAGGCATCTTAGGAATCATAGGCAAAAAAATAAAGCAATGAAAGGGCAACCAAATCTGTTGGACATATTCAGATCTGCTTCTTCAGGGTGAATTCTGTGAACTATACCACCACAGAGAAAGGAATGTTGCCAGTGAATCCTTGCTAGCAAGCGTCAAAAAGAAATCTAAGACAATATACAGAATTCTAGCTGTTGGTTTTTGGTTTCAAGAATTCAAAGACTGCAGAGGAAGGTTGACACATAAACCGTCTCAGCCATCATGAGGAATGTAGACAGACGGTCTTTTATCTCCAGGTCAAGAGACAAATGCCATTTCAACATACTAGTATTTGTGAGGCTCATGACAATGTGAACAACTTGTACCTGATAGTGTGTTATATAAGATTTACTGTACTGTACTTGTGTTTGGTGTTGTTTGAGGAAAAGTCTTTAATCAATCCAGACAAATTGCAATATAATATGAGGTTCAGCTAGCATTTTATGTAAACACGTAGTAGAAATGTCTTTCAAAGGCTTTTTACTTTTGTACTGTATCTCAGAGCCTGTACTTTTTCAGTTTTCTGCAGTAAAATGATTCTTATACTGTGATATTCTATGTGGGAATATTTTTCCATTATCACAGTTTGAGAGAGGAGACTATTCTGATTTTATTCTTTTTTTATTATTATTTTTATTATTTTTGTGCAGTATTACTATTGGTATTATTTTGTCTTTTGTGGTTTCTGTCAATTAAACTGATACTGATTCCCGCACATTTTAACAGTATTTAAAGGTTCCGTTTGTAAAACTCAGATGGATTTAAAGGAATGGAATGTAAGAAATAGAATGCTATATGAGTTATGTTTTCATTAGCGTATAATCAATGAGAAGTGTTATACAGTATATTTATTACCTTACAGTGAGTCATTTACATGGACATACATACATAGAGTAGAACTGAGGTGTTAAACATACAGCTTATGGCCCAAAACCAGCCCACCAAAGGGTCCAATCTGGCCCATGGGATGAATTTGTGAAATGCAAAAATTACAGACAAGGGTGTCATTTTAGTTCATGTGCCACATAAAGACCAATTCAATCTCAAGTGGCTCGGACCAGTAAAATAATAGCATAATAACCTATAAATAGTGACAACTCCAATTTTTTCTCTTTGGTTTAGTGTAAAAAAGTGAAATTACATGAAACTGTTACGTTTACAAAACTATCCTTTTCCTTAAAAAATGTTAATACCATGAACAAATACGAACAACCTGAAATGTCTTAAGAAAAGTGAACTTTTAACAATACTATTTAACCAGGTAAGTTAGTTGAGAACTGACTCTCATTTTCAATAACGACCTGGACATATAGAGACAAACAACCAATCAGTTTCATAACTACTTTATTTTTTTCACTCTAAAACATAGAAAAATAAGTTTGGAGTTGACATTATTTATAGGTTATTATGTTATTATTTTACTGGTTTACTGGTTGGCTGTATGTGGCCCTTGAACTGAAATGAGTTTGACACCCCTGGAGTTGAATGTATGTAGAGTAAGTTATATTGCACCACCATATTATCACAGTAGCTCTGAGTTATATCTATTATGTCTGAGTATGGACTTGAGCTAATATGGCCCAACTAAAGACTAGAATGGTCGAGGTCAAGTTTATTTATATTTATATAGATATTTATTTATAACACATGTACAACAATGTAAAGAGTCCAAAGTGCTGTACAAGGATAGAGGTAAAAATAAAACATGATAAAACTAATAAAAATATATGGATATAAAAGATAAGATATACTAAAACTGATTAAACAGGTACACAATAATAACATAAATAGTCTCTAAAAATACAACCAGAAGATAAAACAAATAAAAGCCCCACACTTGTATTAAATGTCAGTGCAAATAGGTGTGTCTTTAAAAGAGATTTAAAGTGTTCAATGGACTGTGCACATGTGACATGTTGGGGCAGAGAGTTCCAGAGCACTGGACCTGCTACAGAAAAGGCCTCCAGTCTTCAGGCGGGTTCTTGGTACGTCTAAAAACAGGCGATTTGAGGATCACGTTTCTCTGGCTGGGACATGCACAGTTAAAAGCTCTGATAGGTTTGGGTGCCAAACCATTCAGGCACTTAAAAACAAACAATTAAATCTTAACCTGTTCTACCCTGACCATATTTTCAGGGGAAAAATGCCTAAAAAGACATACCCAAAGTAAATGAAGAATTACTCCACAATAATAAGGTTCATATTGATGTTCTTGGTGTCTATGGACATCTACAGACTTCACAGAATCTATTCCCATTGTCTAAAATATTGTATCTATTACTATGCCTGAGTAAACTGTAACAAACTAAAAGAGAAATTTGAATTTTTTTATCCTCGCCTGTTTTTAAACTGGATGCTGTAAGTGACAGGAAGCCAGTAGAGGGAATCCAGTACGGGGGTGATGTGGTCCCATCTTCTGTCTGGAACCAGAAGACAGGCTGCTGCTTTCTGGACCATCTGCAGCGAGTGGACGGAGGACTGGTCCAACCCATAATACAGTGAATTACACTAGTCCAGTGGAGACGTGATAAATAAATGAACAACATGTTCTAACTGGCTTATGGGCAGGTATGGCTTCACCTTTGGTCAAAACAAACACTGGCTCTAATGAGGGACTGAATCAGCAACAGCAACAGGTGTAGAAATGGTGAGGGTTGGAGGACCAGGTGAAATAAAAGGCAGGTGTCGGAAGTAGAAGAAAAGGAATCCTTTCCACAATATTGTGATTTTGATTTATTTATTCATTTTGGTGCACATGATGGTAGTTGTGCTCCTTTTGCTGAACTTCCTCCTTGACAACCAACACTTCACCGACTATGTCTATGTTTTCCAGAGAATTGGTTCAGCTATGTTTCTCAACTGGTGTCTCGACTGGCTGCTTGTTTTTGGGACTGGAAGGCAGAGGGAAACAGCTCATCCAGTTCAGGAGACTCCAGGTCATCCAAGAGGCTGAAACAGTGAAGAACGAAGACTTCTGCATCTGCATCATCTGTCACCTGTCAGTGTTTCTATAGAAGAGAAAATAGGACAATATGGAGTAGCTGCAACTGCATTTGTTTTTGGTGTTGTTCCCCTTCTTATTTTAAGACGTTAACTTGTTAATAGTAGGGAAGCACCAATCCTGAAATTCTGAGCAAAGAATGAAGATACTTGAAAACAGAAATGTATTGGTGTTAAGGTTTTTTATTTTATACACTACACTATTTATGAGTTTTTACACAATGTTCCTTTTAGGACGTACAGAAACCCATTAAAACCATTCATGTTTCCAACTAACACTGTAAAGCCACAAATCAGAGGTTTGTGAAAATTGTCTAGGATACTGTCAACAGCAAAGCAGAGCAAAGAAAGCATTCAACAAACAACCAAACCATTATCAAAGCTCACCTAAGTTTTTATACTGTATGGACGTGAAGCTAATAATTCAATATTTGCACTCAAGAAGTATTTGGAGAAAGCATCTATTTGTGCCTCCATATTGACTCCTGCCTTTGCACATCTGTCCACCTGAAACATCCTAAAACCACACACAAACACTCTGAGGACAGGAACTGGTTGTACTTCGGTAAACTACTTATACAGTTGCATAAGATTTTATAGATAGTTTTAGAGCTAGTTGCAGTTAAGAAGTTACACAAAGTCAAATTATTTCATCTCAGTGAATTAGCATTAGCATTAGCTTGTCAAGTTTTAAACATCACCCTCTGAAGTTCCCAAGCTTCACCCTTTTATCCAAATACAGTGCTGTACAAAAGTCTTTGGCAGCCTTTGGTTTTGTTGTTTTTGTAGGGTTGTAATGGGCGTTTGTCTTTATTTCTAACAAGAAATATGCAGGAAATATGTGCACAGTACTGAACACACACACAAAATCACAACTAAATACCTTCAGAATGTCCCAGCTACTGATACAGTATTTCATTCTTTTCTCTGTTCAAATGATCCCATATAGACTTTTTTCTGAAATGCATTTTTGTTTTTATACTGTTTACATTATTATATCCTTTATTTAACCAGGTAAAAATCCTCACTGAGATTACAAATCTCTTTTCCATGAATGACCTGGCCAAGACATTTTTTGGCCAAGAACATATTTGCTGTATATTCCAGTTGTACATGTATTTGTACAAAGACATAAGAAATGTATATGTATGGTCATTTTTCAGAAAAAAATATGAATATTGTAGGATAAAAGACCATGAAAGCCTCTTGGATATTCTGAAGGTGAGTAATATAACACAAGATTATTTTGAAAAAAAATATCCAGGCAGTCGACCCAAGAGAGTTGAAGATTTACTGAATCCAAATGGAATTCACACTAAATACTGACTTTACCTGAAGACACTGTTTGGATTTATTTGTGTGTTTCAATACTGTGCACATATTTCCTCCATATTTATTTTTGAAATAAAGACACACACCCATTGCAACCCTGCAAAAACAACAAAGTTAAACCCTGCCTTAAACTTTTGCACAGTGCTGTGGTCACTGCTGGATGACAAAAAAGCTGCAATAGTGACAGCCAGTTTAATTAACTTTAAAATAAAGGCTTAGAAAAATAACCAGCCATTAGTTAACATGTTGAGGGGATGATATATTAATGTTTTCAGCTTTTTCGGGCTGTGCTGCTTAGTAAGTCCAAGCAGGTGTACTCATCTCTAACATAAAAGAAATCAGATAACACAGCAAAAATAACCAGGTCTATCTTATGTGACATTAATTTAAAACATTTATAAATTCGAACAGTTCTTGACATGCAGGTGTACTTCACTGAGGTGTTACCAAGAGGCTGATTCACATTTTTTCAGTTTGCCAGGGCCACAGTGACACATTTCAAGTGCATTCCAGTCAGTCTCAAGGACTCCACAGTTCCTGCGTATGACTCAACCACTCCGGCAGCTCAGGTGATCTCCATGGAGACCGATGAAAAATGCTGAAAAACCATGTTACCCACTCAAGACCTCTGACGCAAACTACTGAGAAAACAACACCTTTTGTGATGTGACTGTTGTTCTTTGGTTACTTTTAATTCAAACCAAGTGAAACCCTCAGTCCAGGTCTGTGGGAAAGACAAGAATCCAGTATGATAAGGTGAGAAACATAACCTATCATCCGACGGTGACCTATTAAGACAATTTAGGATGAGAAACATCATATTCAGTGCTTAGCTCCTCACTCAATGAAAAACATTGAAGTTGTGGAATGAGAGGAATGACTGCAGTCACTGTTGAGCCTTTACATTTGTCTCTGGAACATATGCACTGTGGACAAACAACACAAACACATGTTTGACAGCTGTTGACTCCCATACTTTCGATTGTAAAAACTGTTTTAAGATGATATATACAACTGGGACTGAATTCTGCAGCTGTCGTCACATTGCATCCTGTTCAAGACCACAGAAGAATGAAACTTCATCTTTAAATAGTACAGATCAGAAGAACATTAAGAACATAGCAGAAGTGCAAAGCTACAGAGTACAAATACTTCATTATGTTCTTTGAGTTTTTACTGAGTTTTTGCTTTTAATCACTCCATTTTGACACAAATATCTGTTTTTTATGTATTTATTTTTTTACTGCCACTGCATTTGATGACAATTATCCATTGTTTTTATTTTGCATCACTCTGCATTTTCTAAACAATGACACATAGAAAAGACAGTGGTTGACAAAACATGACAAGATGATAATGCAACGAGATGTAGCAACACAGCAAGGCTATGAAATGTGACATAACAAGACAAAAACAACATAATGTGACATAACAAGATGGAAACAATGTATCGACACAAACAATGCAAACATTGTAAAAAGATGAAAATAATGTAACATGACACAACAAGACAGAAACAACTTAATTTGACGTAAGACAGAAACAGCATAACGAGAAAAAACAATATAATGTGACATGAGAAGATGACAATGATGTACAAGATAAAAACATAACCAGACAAAAACTATGTAACAAGACATAAAACATGGAAATAATACGAGATGTAACAATATGAAAACACTATAACAATGAAAACAGGAAATAATGTAACAAAACAGAAACAATGTGCCACAATGTAACAACACATAACATGGAAACAATACGAGATGTAACAAAATGAAAACAATGTAACACAATGTAACAAGATGACAACAATGTAACTTTACGTAACAAGACAGAAACAATTTACTACATGGAAACAACATACCAAGAAAAAAACAATATAACATGACATAAGACGATGAAAATGATGTAACATAATTTAACGATGAAAACGTCACAAGACAAAAACAATATAACAAGACATAACTCATGGAAAAAAAATATGAGATCACCAATATGAAAACAATGTAACACGATAAAAACAGCAAGTAATGTAACAAAATGAAAATAATGTAACACAATGTAACAAGATGAAAAGAGTGTAACATGACGTAACAGGATGAAAACGTGACAAGATAAAAGCACCATAACAACACATAAAACATGGAAACAATACGAGATGTAACAAAATGAAAACAACGTAACATGACAAAAACAGCAAATAATGTAACAAAATGAAAACAAGACAGAAACGACTTCATTTGACATAACTATATGGAAACATTTAACAAGATGAAAACAATGTAACGCAGAGGCCACCTTCACTTTCACTACAGTAAAGAAGTAAAATCAGAGCCTTGTTTTTCCACAGGTATCTGTACTTCTGGAATAATAGTATGTGTTTTTGCCACCTCTGCATTACGGACACACCAAGCCATGTCATCCATGCTTCACTGACTGCGTCATATTTACCTCTCGTGCGTGAGTGAATTGTGCAATGACCTCAGTGCAACAGCAGAAAGCGCACAAAGTCATTGGTAGAACATGTAATCCTGTGCACAATCTGTCTGCACGGCAAGACTCTCATTGGGCAATTTAGTCTCCAATACCCTGGACTTATACAAGACAGACACAAAGATAGTATCAGAGAATCATCACAACTGCTATGCTGCATATTAGAGAGACTGGCATGACGCTTAGTAAGATGTGTGAGGGATAATCATAACCGTGACCTTTTCTGCAAACGTCAGATGACACTTGACGTTCATGTTTCTCTTCTGAAACCAAACAAAGCTGAAAACACTACATCTGAACAAGCACTCCATCCTATGGTCAAATGTAATACTGCAGCTTCCACTGTCACGTTATATGTCTGATTGGAAAGTTAGGAGCATACAATAAAACTTTTTCAAACTGAGCAGAAAAATCTGAATAGAAATACCTAAGATATTAGTTCAGAAACCCTCAAAGGTTAACTCTAGGCAGCTACTTGTCCTACATCACAGCCCATGTGTGAGGACTGAGGCGTCTGCACGGACTAGTAGAATAGAATAGAATAGAATAGAATAGAATAGAATAGAATAGAATAGAATCAGAATCAGAATCAGAATAGAATAGAATAGAATAGAATAGAATAGAATCAGAATTAGAATAGAATAGAATAGAATAGAATAGAATAGAATATCGTTGTAACAAGTACAACAGAATTAAAAGCGCTGTCCAGTCCATGCATCATATAGAACCTACTATAAAAATACAATTACAAATAAAAGCAACTAAAATAAATAGGTAGAAAAAAATAAAAGAAACAATTCAATTTTCAAATAGATTGGTATATACAATGAAATGAAGGCAGACCCTACATACAGAGAACAACAGTTGGAGAGGAAACATGCTAAAGAGATTATAAATTAAAAGTAAATAAAAATCCAGTTTTAGTTAATTTATTTCATTCATAAATCTTCTTCACAATCTTATATTTGCTGACCCTCTTTAACTAAATACTTGCGTGTTTACAGCAGTAATTTCGACAAGATTTGTGAAATCTACATCTTACAATATCTGCCATCACTTACTGCTGCAGTTAATCATTTACATTTCACATCATTAAAAGACATCATTTCATTCAAGACTGCCTCCAGAATGCTTCATCAATTTCCTGTAGCATAATATCTTAATATAATGGATTTAATGGATTTTTTAAACACTCTTCAAACTTAATTCTTTTGTATCTTTGTTCCATAATTTGACTCATTTTACTGAGATACACACAAATAATGTACAAGGTAAGAAATAATCTACTTTCTGGCAATACAGAAACAAACTTTTGGAGATTCGAGGAACCACCACTAAGCCTGCATGTTGACAGCGTAGTGCTCTAGATCAGGGGTGGGCAATCCTGGTGTCCTGCATGTTTTAGATATTTCCCTCTTCCATCACACCTGGACGCCATTACGTCGTTATCAGGCTTCTGCAGAG
>JAPQRQ010000027.1:5117504-5136658 GCA_037367365.1 Apogon talboti | reverse complement strand
AGTCTCTGAAGTTGAAACATGTCTTAAACAATGTTTATTAAAGCGCTTACACTGGCACATATAATTTCCAAAGGGTCTGAATCTCATATTTTACTGAGACAAAGCAAATAACCTCAAGAAATTACTCATCCACACAGAAAAACTCTGTTATAGTTTAGCGTGAACACAACTTAAAGTGCATTGAGATGAGAGAAAAAGCATTCATGATCATGTGGTTCTGACTGTACAAACTGTAACAACTGGTTTCCCTTAAAAGTTTAAAGTGCAAACAGACCAATATTAACACTGTAAATTAGGCACATGAACGGTTTCAAGTTTCTATTGGCCAGTGGCAGTGAGAGGAACTATTAAAAAGGCAAAAGCGGAGTTTACCCCAGTGTCATTTCTGTTTACCACAGTGTACTCACTCAGATTATTTCCAGACATTCAACTGGGCAGGTTTTAACAGAATTAAAAACCACTATCAAACAACTACAGACACTAGAACTACATCTTACCGCCTTCACCATGCAAACAATGACCCACATCGTTGCTAGACACATGCTCGATGTTCACTTAGCAAAACAAATATATTGTATAACATCAATTTGCAATGTTTTCTTGTGTTGAATCAGATACAAGGTAGAAGGAAAACTATGCCCCAGTTAACTGTGAATAAAGAAGACAGTCTGTCACCCTCAGGGAGTTGTGCATGTGTTTAAGTCCTCTTAAAATATTGAATTCCTGCCACATTAAGGCGTGGTGATGTGTAGCTGAGACTATAATCTGTCTCAGTGTAAGGGTTAAGTTCAAAGGAGACGTTCTTAGTGAGCAATAAAGTATCGGCTCATTACAGCCATCATTTATGACATCTTGAACTTGTATGGATTTCTGTCATATCCATAGAAGTATAAACAGTCTCAACAATGTGTGATCGTCTCTAGTCTGCGCCCTCCTCCTGCTGCTGCTGTTTCGACCGGACGTCTTCATCATCATCATCATCCTGTGGCTGAGCAGAAGACGAAGGCTGATCCTCCGCCTGGTTCTTCCACAGAATCTCATGGAGACTTGAGGACATGTAATAAGGCCTTGCAGCTGAGCCGTCATTGCGCTCCAGGTCTTCACCTTGTGGGTGTATGTGTATTTTTGTGCGTGGATGAATAAAAAAATACATATGGGAAACCAAGGTAAAAGAATGGTGTTACAGGGTCAGTAGGAAGGGATTGTGGGAAGTGAGGAAAAAAGGAAGAGAGAGACAAAAAAGAGAAAGAAAGTCAAATAGCAAGCAAGCAAAGGCACCCACAGGCATTTCAGCTTCACCCTCCAGGTTAATTCGCTGGAAGCCACAGACTGTTATTATGAAATAGAGAACAGAGAACCTGTGGCACATTATATTCATGCAGATTACAATGAGTGACAGCCCAACACCAGAAGCAAAGTGAGGATTCACGCAGGTAGAAAGTCTTAATGCAGTTGATCAGAAGACTTTGAATCAATTAAGTTGTCTCTGCTCAAATGTATTGTTTTTTAATGTGGAAGTCCATATAGGGGTGGACAATACAGACAGAAGACATATCTAAATATATTTAACCTGAACACAAAAGAACATTAATATGTTTTAAGTTGGTAAAAATTCAGTTGTATATTAGAGACATGCAATGTCTGACAAGAAAAACTGACTTAGGATAAATAATAATAATTTCCCCTGTGCAGGACTAATAGAGGATTATTTTATGTCAAACTCCTGCAGATTA
This sequence comes from Apogon talboti, assembly GCA_037367365.1. Taxonomy (NCBI): domain Eukaryota; kingdom Metazoa; phylum Chordata; class Actinopteri; order Kurtiformes; family Apogonidae; genus Apogon; species Apogon talboti. The sequence goes on along the minus strand of JAPQRQ010000027.1, from coordinate 5,134,925 downwards.
AAGTGGACTGACTGAACACTTGTACTGCCAGACTTTAACCAATCACCATGTACAGCATTTAAGGCCCACTGTGTAAGACTTTGTGACAATGATGAAAATGAAGCAGCAGTGTTAGGAGAGTACAGTTACGCAGATATCACAATCTGGCCAAAAATATGACTTAAATCACTAGCCTCATAGCATAATTACCTGTTTGCCCTTACAATATTAATTCTACTTCTACGTGTAGAACAACTGGTACTTGCCATATCATCACAATACCTATTTCACAGCCCTTAGTCCATACATACAAGACCTTCTTTTTTATACAGGCTTTTAGTTAGGTGTGGGTTTTATGACGATTTGCTTTTATGTATTTATATATTTATGCCTGTGTATCTAGCTGTATGTTTTCATTACTGGTGTGTTTTTTTGCCTATGTACAAGGTGACACAAAAAAACGAGAACTTTTTAATAATCCAATAAGACCAAGAGTGATGGAAGAAAAATATTTCATTCATAGTAATTGAAACCTTAAAACATGCCATTTAAGAAACTGATGGAATTTAAATTTTTTTTAAATTACGTCCTTTAGATGGTGTCGTCCTGTACGAATGCATTCTTGAAATCTACTGTTGAGATTCCTCATTGACCGCTGCAACATCTCAGCTGGGATACTGTGAATTTCATCCTGAATTCTCTGCTGCTGTCAAACTATCACCATTTTTATAAAACATTTTTATGACGAACGCACGCTGTTGCCCATTCCACTGATCCATGGTTACTAAAATGGCGGAGTGTTTACTTGCTCAAGGTCACTGTCTCGCAGTGCTCATGTCTGCCAATATGCACTTCAAAAATTCCCGTTTTTTTGGGTCACCTTGTATTTTACTTTTGATTGTATTGTAAAGCATTTTGTTAATTCTTTCTGTGATAAGTGCCATATAAATGAACTTTTTTATTATTATTATTATTATTATTATTATTATTATTATTATTATAATAAGATACAAGTGGATGTTACAATCTCTGAGGAGGGGCTACTTACAGAAACAGAGGAACAGAGTGTCCACACACATGGCATACACACTGAAGAATCCATGGGCGATGAGGTAGGAACCAATCACCACAGTCTAATGACGACAGAAACCAATCATACACAAGTCACAAAATAGATCATGAAAATGCACAAATCCATACACATTGTATGTCTAGTGTTTTCAGGAGGTAAAAAGGCCTCACCAGGATGGGTACCCAGTAGTAGTGGAGATTGGGAGCTGTGTTCTCAAAGGCCTTCACTCTCCCAGAGAAGAAGAAGAAGGCAAAGACCCCTGTGGAGTGAAGTCAAATAAGAATTAACCCTAGTCATTTTCTCAAATATAAGGTCAATGAAAAAAATGCAAGAGTGAATAAACAGACTTACCCACAAGCCCGACAATTAGCAGTTTGCCCAAAAACAAGAGGAAATCTGTCACTTTGTCCAAGACGGCCACCCTGAGGGATTTAAAGACTCACATTAAGACTTGAACCAAATCAGTAAGAATTCTGCCAATCGTCACAAATATACACGATTCATAATCACCTGATCATGTTCCTCATAAGGAGGAAGAAGGCATCTCTGGCAGAGGTGCAGAAGTTTTTGCCATAAATTGCCACCTTCAGGTCAAAGACAGTCATTACTCAAATCCTCACACTTAATTTGTTGTATTTAATACAATAACAGGGTTGAGTTTGGAGTCAAAGACAAGGCACATACCATAATGTAAGCATTTCTGTTGAGGAACTTGACAAATTTCTCCAAACACCAGAAGCAGCACTTCAGACAGCACAACAGGAACCTGGCAAATTTATTTTGGGCTCCTGTAAGTGATACCATGATTGAGAGAAAGGTGAGAATTTGACACCACAGACAAGTCAAACCTTTGCTCTTTAACATTATTTGCTAAAACAGTCAGATTCTGCACTTGTATAGCTTGAATTTGTTGAAGTTAATTTTTCCTTCTAAAAAAGAAAGTTATAAGTTTAGAAAGTTACATTTTATTATTGCACCTTACTATTAAATTATCCAGGTTTCTTATCCTGTTCTGTAACAAGAAAGTCCATCTACCTACCTACCTATCTGAAAATTGGCTTGAGTTAAGATTTTTATACTCTGAAGACTTTACATTTAGCCTCATCAAACACATAAGTGAGAGCTATTCTGGAGTGGTTTTAGAGGGAAAATAAGGTCAATTGAATCACTAGCTGACTCACTATGAAAGCACTGTCAATAAAGCACCTGTTTACAATAAATAATCCTTTCTGTAGCTGAAATACTTACAGAAGATTGACTTTTTGCAGCCAAATATTTGTTTTCAGTTTTTTCTCTCCTGCTCATCACTAATCTTTAGGTTGTGTATGGGCTATTTTACCTTAAGTGGCCTCTTAAACCCAGCTGGCCCCTGTTCTGTCTCTGTTGCCATGGTAATGCTATGAGATGCTTGTAGCAATATGCTATACTTTCATGTAACCAGGAGAATGTCAGCAAAACCAATGATCAGAAAACAGAACACAATTGAAACAACAAGCACTTAAATGGGCAAATATCTAAAACAAGCTAAGAGCCCGAAACCAGGGTATGTCATGGATAATTTCATAAGACAAAAGACCATATGACAGTTTGCACTGCAACGCTAACCCTAAGCACATCCAACAGTATAAGTATTATTTCTCTATAACTAAAACTCACTGATGAACTGAAGACAATAATACTAAAGGTTGCATTATGACACGGTAATTACAAATTTCCTCTTGCCTTTGCTGTATTCTGATGACTGGCTTTACATAAATGAAGCCTCTGCCATCAGCTAATCCACTGTTTTGTGTCAGACTGAAATTATTCCAACTAGAAACAAACGACCCAGGGTTTAACAGGTTAACTATGTACGTCACCATGGTCAGTAGTCACCATGATAATTACCCATATACACACACAGCATGATGATGAAATGATGCAGCCATATTTTCATCCCTGGAAATCTACATTATATTGTACTTCACAACAGTCTCACACCTTTAAGCTTGTGGTCCAGATACTCCAGCAGAACTCTGATGATCTGAATGATTGAAAGGATGAGGGAGCCGAACGCCAGAGTTCCTGTATGATACCTAAAACACACAGATACACAGCATTTGAAAACAGCAGGTTCAAAGTGCATCAAATGTGAGATTTTGTCACACCCTTTTAACACATGCATACCTGAGAGATCTCCCGAGGGCAGAGAACACTGGGAAGGCGGGCATGTCGTCTGGTTTGACAAATGCCCAGTAGTAAGAGGCAAAGGCCCCGGCCAAGGTCATCTGCCCCAGAGCCGTGACAAAGTTGGCACACCAGAAGAAGAGGAACACATTGTAGAACTGCAGTCCGATCAGGTATTTGTGATAAACGGTCTCTCCACCATAGAAAGCAAAAAGGCACTCTGAGTCCGGACACTGAGCTTTCATTGGACTGGTAGAATAGTTCTGGATCAGAATCAGAGAGATCCAATTAATGCAAGGAACACATCTGAGCAAAGGCTCTAGCAATGTTTACATGGACAATATTTATTCAACCTATTTGAAATTCTTCTAATTAGAGGATCTGACTGAACTGTTTACATGGACTCTGAATAAAGTGATCGTCATGCCTGAAGCATTTAATCAGAAGAGAAGGCTTTTTTAACATGTCCCTCTGCTGTTAAGTATCTAATCTTCCAGAAATATGTGAGAAGTAGTTTCTTATTTCAACTTTTCACTTTTGGAATTATTTATTTTGCTTAATATTTATTTGAACAGTATTTTCTTCAACACTCCATAAATCTTTTGAAATCTTAAACAGAAACAGCTTTTACATCTACAGACCAACTTTGTTTTGCTACAGCTATGTTTCTGTTCTTCCTGGAAATTCACCTCCATTATTTCTCTGCATATTTGCACTAAATAGACTCCATGTAAAAGTAGCTTACAGAGGCCTAAAGGTTACAACAGGAATGAAAACAGAACTTTACCGCTGGTTCACAAGTGGCTCTTGAGTGTTCACATAGCGTCTCATTGAAAACTTTGTAGACCGGTTCATTTGAGGTAGACAAGAAACTGATATGTACTGTCAAGGACATTTGGCAGATGCTTTTGGGAATTACAAGGTCTCTGAAGCATAAACAGATATCAGGGATTCATGGTTTTACTCTCGGCCACTCTGTCAAGTGGCTCATTATTCAATCAAGCTGTCACTCGTCACATTCTGATGAGATTCAATCTATTTAGTTTAGAGAGCTTCACTCACTTTTGTTCTCTCAAACCAGTCTTCAGATATAAACAGTTTAGACATAGAGCATTTTTCCAGATAAATCTGAAGACACAACTGTGGCAGAATAAATAGGAGCATGGTGAAAGGAAAATGGTGAAGTGAAATAAAATCAGTAAGAGATTTTTAAAAAATTTACAACAAAGATTAAACGGCTGGATAAAAGCAAAACAGAGCTGTAAACATTTTTAGTTAACTGTGAAAATATTGCACTTTTCTGTAGTGTACTGTGTGTTTCTATGAAAGAAAATACATACATTTCGATCATGTATGTAACTTGTAGGTGCACAAGCCTAACTGGGGAAAAGGGATGAGAATTAGGAAACAATCACATCAGATTTCATGCATGACTTGAACATAAACTACATTAAATGCATCATCCCTAGTAATTAAATACATACATGACACTAATTTTTCTGCTTATATTGTCATGATGATCACATATTAGTCCAACAGTGACATAAGGGTTTTAACGACATACTCTTTGACTATTGAAAGGATACACAGCAGTGACTGCCCAGTAGGCGATGACGATGGCCAGGAGGAGGAAAGTGAAGAGTGGGTAGAAAAGTGAACACATTACGTGGCCAATGGCTCTGTCGAATCAACAATGGCATCATTTAGTTCAAGTCATTCAAGCCCAAAAAAATATTCTGACAAATTCACTTACACCTGTGCCATTAGTCTGACAGGTCATCCACTACAATGATTTATTGATTTATAACAATTTAACACCAAACATTTAATGGTTTGTTTTTGTATTTTTCCTCCACTGATCCTCTCATGTCTGACCTGCTGGCTTCTTTGATAAGAGCGATGGCAATGAGGATCCTCTTCCTGAGGAATATGAGCAATAGGATGATGATCACCTCCACAATGGCCAAGATAATCACTAAAGAAGAAGGATAGCAGAGTAAGTAACACTGACAAGCTTATCATTTTTAGCAACATGCCTGCGTTTTTTGTGCACTGACTGAAGGCCAGCCATGTCTGTCTGATCTGCAGGTAGACTGTGAAGTCTGTCTGGAAGCCCAGTTCCTGTAGAGTCACGTTAGCGCCTGGCTCTCCTTTCAGGGCTGCATACTCCATGTAGCAGTGGAAGATACCTAATGAATAAGAACAAAACAGGAAAACATGAGATATTTAGAAAGGGAATGCAAGAAAGAATAGTTTGTTCAAGTGATAGCACTTTTAAATGGGCAGCAGTGTAGCTTCTACTATGGGCAAATGCTCAAGTGCAGAACATAATACTGATAAAGTCTCAGGTGCTGTGACCCTTACCATATCCTATGACCAGTATCACCAATGCAATCATGACCCAGACCATGATCCCTGCCAGGAAGCGCAGGAGGACGATGAAGAGCAGGCTGGTGAGCATAGCAATAACCAAGCCTCTACAGGGAGTTCAGGGTGTGACAAGAGAAGGGAAGCACAGAGACTGAGCCGTGACGTTTCCATTCCTCGCTGATAAACTGCACTAAGGTGAATGAGCAGCAGGAAGTACGTTTGCAGAACACAAATGAGTGACTTACATCAATATCCAGTACCAGGACTGTGTATAATCCTCAAAAATTTTCATGACTACCTGCCGAGCTTCAATGACAACAGTGGCATTCCTGTGGAAAGATTCACATTTATGTACACAGTGGAAATTCCTGTTCAGGTAATATATGTCAAATTTGTGACAGGCTGGGACAGGTCTGAGAAACTATTTTCAATAGGTGTGAACCTTCACATTAGGGATCAGTAATATAGCAAAATAACAGGAAGCAAAACATGATCATGGTATTTTTTGCATATCACTACTCATCAGTGCATATGATTTAATAATCCTCAATCCCCCTAAATCTTACAAACTGGACCGTTCAACTTTTAAACATTTACATGGCCCACATGGTCATACTCCATGTAAATGACAGATATAGGCCTATGTATCTAGACAAGGGGATCACTGACTTTTTCAGTTTGACACCAAAAGAGAAATTTAAGGTCTTCCTGTGACATGAATTAATAAAATTCCACCCTTGAAATGCTTTGGTGGAGGACAAGGTTGCATACTTTGAAATAAAATCCAAAAATGTCCAAAGACTGATTAGCTGGTGTCAAGTTGATAAGTACTGTGTGGTAGGATTAGATACATCCACAGCTTCTCATTATTATCCACATATATCAAGTAACAATCCCATTTTCAGATTGTTGAATTGCCAAGCCATACTTCACATAATTCTAAGTGAACACAGATCAAACACTCACTTGACACCATCTACGAGATCCTTGGCTTCTCTGACGTTTCCGATTCCATCTTCAAAGTGAGTGATGTTTCCCACAGTTACCACCCCTCCTTTCTGGCCCAAAGCTGGGAAGCATCTACGGGTGACTGGAAGAAAGCAAGAGGAAAAAATGTTCGAAAACTTTATGTCACAAATACTATCAGTGATGGTGTGCAAAGAGCGTTCTACATTAAGGACAACTCACAGGGTAAGCTGGGGGTCAGCATGGCAGGACAGAGGCCTTCCTTTAGGATTTGTGGTACACCCTGAAACACAGAACAGCTCAAATAGATCCCGATGTGCATGAGAAGACTTTGTCTAATCTGGTGAAATAGGTACCAAACAAGGCTAAATACCAGTCCTAAACTCACCATTGAATTGGTCACGCCTTCCTTGCAGTATTTCTTGTAATAGTCAAAGTCATTTCTGTTGATGTAGGCTTTGACTAATGTCATGAACTTTTCTGGGCACTTCTCCACACACATCTAAAAATGAGGAAACATTTATCACCAGACAGCAACACAAGTAGGAGTAGAGCACCGTTTAATAGAGAAAAGAAAAGAAATGCCAAGATATGACTATTTTAGAATATGCTGATAAAACAGTAAGACTATAAAAGACATCACACCTGTGTAGTAGGACACTGAAACTCCAGCAGCACCATGGGACTGGCACATTTCATGATGTTGAAGTAGAACAAATATGGCTTGTTCCTATTAAAAGGTAGAAAACCATGCACAGGAAATTACACACGTAAGTGATTAGAAGAAGAAAATTTAGTGTAGAAGAATAGTTTTTGGCTCAGAATAGTTTCTGAGTGAAATTATCCCAGAATATCAAAGTGGCTTCCAAAGGCAACATAACATGATGGTGTTTCCACCCACTGTGCAAAACTGAACCACAATGGCTAATCAGCTAGTGTACTAACTAGTGCACGTATGCAGCTCAAATTACTTGGCTTTTAACAAAACAAGTGATGTAGTCAGTGTTTTTAGAGAATGAGCTTGGTGAGTTTCATCCCTCACTCTTCCCAGCAGCACACAACATACTGATGGCCAAAATGTCAAACTTCAAGATTCAAAGATTCTTTATTGTCGATTCACGAGATGTATAGAAGATATGGAGAATAAAGATACTGTTTCTCTCTCACCTTGTTAAATGCCATGCTTTTTTTTTTTTTTAAAGAAAGACGTAAAAACAGAATAAGAATAAATAAGCAGTATAAAGAATCAAATATAGCAGAATATAGTGTACGTGTCAATCTATTTACAGTAGTAGTAGTGGTGGTGCAATAGTGGGCAACTTCACACTTGTGAAAGGCTGCCCACAAACCAGTGGGTGACATCCTAGAGACTTTGTTCACTTTTGATACACAGTGTTATTAGGCCCATCTTTATTTACAATCAATGATGGAGGCCATGATTAGGTGCTTCATCTGGCCCTGTACTACTACAGCAAACAGGACCAAATAAAAGGAGACAATGCCATGTCAAGACTCATTGCTGCAACAATGTCAGCAAAAAGTAATGTAACATATAACCTTTAACAAAAACAAAAGATCAACATGAGCAACAATAATAGTGATATCATTGTAGTTTTACCAGAGCAGACCGACATCATCATCATGTACCATCACATAATTACATATCCCAGTTAGATGCAGTCATATAGCACTGTGGGTATGTTTTTTAAGTCCTGAAGTTCCTCTACCTTATCACATTTTTTCATTGAAGTGAAAAAAAAAAAACACGGGAGAGATTTATTTATTTTTACTGTATGACCCCAAACCAATATGAATGAAGTAGCAGACTAACAGGAACAGTATGGTCTATTGTGTACACTCACTCAAGTGGGGTGCCAGCCTGCCCGCAGAACTGGCCTCGACTGTCTGTGGGATAGATCACCTTCCTGGGGTCACCCTGGGACCAGGCTGCAAGCCCCCCCAAGAAAGGAAAATTAACAAAAAATATTTGAATTTCATATATGTGGGGTTTGTAATTCTACAGATAAACCAAACGGCAGTGCTGCTCTCTTACCGAGTATTCCCACTGCAAAATACCCCAGTATGGCAACAATGAACAGGATGCAGCACGCAATGTCAGTGCAGCCCCTAGAATGGACAGAGATTAGAAAGTTGAGGGAAACTTCTTGTAGTATGTACACAAATGCACCAGTTTAACTTTTTCAGTTCTGAGACCGAACTGATCCAATACCGGTGCTTAAATAATAATCATTATTCTACTCAATTCAACACACTTTATTTGTCCCTGAGGCGCAGAAAAATATGACTAATTTGACTTTAAACACTTTTTCTACCTTTGAAAAAAAATTTAACAAATAAGGTTGCTGCTGAATTGTGGTAAAAAAAAAAATAATGACACACCCACACCAGATCCTTGGTAAATACTCTTCTTGAATGGATCAACAAATGTATTGAAGCTGTTGTAATGGACACCAGGTCCAGCTGTTTGAGTCAGTATTGGACCGATATACGATACCAGTATTGGATCAGTGCATCCCTAACCAACATGTCAGAGGTAAACTAACACGTCTGTCTCACCTGTTCTGGATCGGGCCCTTGAAACTTGGGTCATACTTCCTTGGCTCGCCTAAGAGACAAAAAGGGGGAAAACATCACTCTGTGGACTCTTGTGGCAGCAGAAAACACAGCATAGACACTGCTCTTATGCAATCGTTGATTCAGTGCCACAGTGACAACATTGTGCCATCATCAGTTGAGCTGTTCATTAAAATACTGACTAATTAAAAAGGGATTTAATGTGCATAGCAATAGTCAGAGAAGCAGATTTGTTTTACTATAGGGAGGGTGATTTCAGTTCACAACCGAAAACAGCCCCTTCTTCCTCCCATTCTTCTTCTGTCAGCCAACTTTTCCCTAAAGGCAGACACGCCTGACAACCCAACAAATTCCTCCCTGGTGACTGTGCAGTGGCAGAGCCATGAGGAACAAGGCGCTAACATATCAGACACAACCACTAGAGGGGGCTTATATGACATCACTTAGACCTTCTGCTATTATTCTACTAATAATTCCAGGTTGATTTATGGCAAGTCCCAAAAAGACACATTTATCAGCACAGAAGAAATAAAGAAGTATTTTCTTCTTTATTCTGTAAAAAGCAGAAACATGGCTACGAGGCAGTACCATCATCAATTCTATTTAATAAATCATGCGAGCTGATATTTTGACTATTCCGGTAAGTAGTAGTTAGTATTATCGATCATTGCAGGTCGATGCATACAGTTATGTTTGCTGCAGGGTATCTGAGGTCAGTATGTCAGGAACATCAGGTGCAGATGTTTTTTAAGCATTCCTCTTGCACATTCATATCCAACCTAAATTCCACAGCGAACATGATGTCTTTAAAAGTAATTCTGAGCATTTTTCGACTTAAATTCCTAATCAGCTTCAGTTTGGCAGGTGGCATCCTGACACCTTTAAGTCTGGACAAAGGACTATGATATTCTCTGTGGCGTCTTTGCATATCAATTATGTATGTGGTCTGAAGGGATAATGCTGCAGCAAGCATTTTACTTGACAAGCTCTTAGAGAAGTACCAGCTTCCTGTTAGAAAGAGAACAGGCATTGTATTTCATATATATGGTGTGATATCAGTGTTGTTCCTCTCTGTGGTGCTATTCTTGGCTAATAAGAAATGTGGTGGATACAAGTTTTCATATAAATACCCACGGATTTGCATGACCTAAAAACTGAAGCCTCGCTAACAAATGAATTCACAACCAGTGAAGCTGCTCAGTTGTACGTTCAGAATAAAAGCAGCCTCTCCTTTCTAATCTGCACCGTCCTGTAATAATCTACAGCTAAGCAACATTTGTACAAGAGGGAAAAACAACTGATAAAAACAGAGCTCCCTGCCTCCACACACCTGTACAATCAGCAGTAGCAGGTTCAACACAAACACACCCATTTTCTCCCATGGTGTCAATGGTAAAACTCCAGTTTCACTCAGAACAAACCACGCTCCATGAGGCAGACTCACTTGTCAGAGACTCATTTAACAGGCACATTTCTCAGATAATGACAGAACAAAAAGAGCAGTTACCATGCTTTCCAAAATACTCTCCCTCCTCAGGCATGTTGAAATTCCTTTGTGGGCCAAATGTTGAAATGTAAAGTAGAACCCCGTTTTTTACTCTGGTCGACCTGATTTTTCAGCTGCTTTATCTGGTTCACTTCTCTCCCCCTTCTTTCTGCTGGTGGAAATGGCTGAGAGCAGGAGAAACACAGGTATTGTGAAGGGAGAAACCAGTTCAACCTGTCCCTGAATAGCAGCGAGCACGGGCAGCTATAGGCTCCACCTTACACTTGTCCTGTGTTTATCCTGTAACAACTGCCTCTTTCCAATCTGAGCTCCACCTGAGCATCCCCTCCTGTCTCCTCCCACTTTGAAAGGAAATCTGATTTTTTTTTCTCTCTCTTTCAATCCTTTTTACTGTTTTTCTGTCCACAGAGAGACAACAGAAAGGAGGAAGAGAAGAGGCGTGGACATGTGGAGTGGGCGCAGCTTTAAGTTGCCTCAGTGGTATTAGAAACATGTGTTTAGGGAAAACAAGCAGGAATTCTGGCTACATTGTTGCTTCCTGTTACGTATCTATAGAGGAGGAGGAAGAGCAGGGGGATTACATACAGGTGTACAGGATATCGTTTGTCTGAGAACAGCAGGTTACCACCAAGATGGCAAAGTATTGACATGTTTCTAAAAGTGTTGTTTTGCTGTAAAAGTATTGTTAGCACGAATCAGCTTCTCTATGAGTGAAAGAACAATCAAGATATTTTTTATGATAGAATATTATATTGCAATGATTAACATTATCTTTATTTTTCTTCAGAATAATATTTCACTGTTTTTTTCCCTTAATTTTACTGATACATACTTTGAAGTTCTCACATCTTTTATCATATTTATTTGCATTAATTTGTTTTTGTTGCTTTTTGATCCTTTTTGCCGTGTTGCGTCATTTTCATTGTTTTGCCTTGCAGCATCTTCTTTATTTTGTTGCATCTTTTATTTTATTACAGACTTGTTGAGTCTGATCTTTGCTGTATCTTTCACAATGCTTTTTATCTTATTACAGCTTTAATGTCTTTTTATCTTGTTGTGTTACAAACAAATCATTTAAAGCTACAAATAACCGTCTGGACCCTTACACTTTCACTCAGCTATCAAACTGGAAAGTAATAATGATTTGACATTTATCATAATAAGATTATTATTCCTGATTGAAGAGACCCTTTGTCATGTTAACATTTCTGGCTATATCGTTGAGCCATACACCACACAAACACACTTTTGAATTCATTAAACTTAGTCCACAGTAAAAAAAACAAAAAACAAAAAAAAAAAAACACAAATCTGTTTCCCAGATGCTGACACACAAAACAGTCCGTTGGAATGATCTAAAGTTTCCAGTTTCCATCCATTCTGTTCTTGTTTCATGGCCAGCCCTGGCTTTGCTGTAATTTCCAAAACAGAAGAACTTTTTTTTTTCTTAAGAAAGAAGCGATTTAGTTTTCGGAGGAATTTAGCATGACTGGATGATGACACTCTACACAAGCATCACAACAGCCTCCGTCTATTGTCCTTTCACTGCTAAACGGTGGTAAGTGAGGCTAGTGGTTTACATGTCATGTGTGATTCATTCTAATCTATATGATCTGTGTGTTTGACATGCGGGACAGCTCTATGAGTGGCAGCGGGTGAAGAAAATCTCACTGTTGTGGTTTTTAAATAGAAAAAAAAAAGTTAAAAACCTTTAATATAACAAGGGAAGCAATGCGGTTGCAGTGAGCAACAGTTTTAATCTGTTAAAAGCTCTCCAAGGGATCTAATCTAATTCCACTGAACCACCACTGTGCAACCAGGCAGCCCTTGTGCATTCACTAACATCATTAGAAATAGAAATGACATTTGCTACATAAGGATTAATTTAATTGTGATTACTGTTTACAATGAGTTTTTAGACGGGCAACAGCTTACAAAGAACTAGCTGCTTTCTGCATCTGCTCCAACACTAGAAGGCATGTCATATGCATTTGTGTCTTTCCATTGTATGTGCATTAATTGTGTTACTTATCATCTAACATGCCTTTTCCAAACTCAGAATCAGGCCCCAAAATGGGTCACAGACTATATATTATTGGGTCACCAACTGGCAGAGAAAAATGCATAACAATACTATTATATGTGAAATCAGTTTCTCATTTTAATAGAAGAGTGCTGTGAGGTTAACTCGCTTTATTATTCCTAGAGAAATACAGTCTGCATTTTACCCATCCTAATTCACACAATACTTAGCATTAGCAATTAGCATTAGCATGTAGCACATACAGAGCAGTGAGCTGCCATTGAAGTCATTCCAGATCTTCATTAGAACTGTGGTTTGGGAACAGGAGAATTATACAGTATGTGCCTGTTTTTAATGGAGGGGGACACCAGAGAAAACTCATGCAGAAAAGCAGGTAAACCAAACACAGAAAGTCTCTGAAAGTTGAGTCTGGAACCTTCTTGCTGTGAGGCAAAGATGCTAACCATTAAACTCCCGTGTGGCCCATTATTGTTTTATTTTTCATTAATTGATTATTGCAGTGGTGTAAATACAGGAAATAAATACTAATAATAATCATAGATGTTTTACTTTTGCTACTGTGTGGGTATGATGTGCATGTGCTTGTGTAGTTATGTGAAGGTTATGTTAAAGTCTGTGTTGACACTCAGAAGACAACAGAAGAGAAGTAGCCCATTGAAGAACTCATGAGTGAGCAGAAGGAAACAAGATTAATTGAAGGATGCAGCACTCAAGACAGTCATTAGCTTAACAAGCATAGCAAGGAACACATTGAACCTTTAACTGAAACTATTATACAGACTTTTGTGAAACAGTAACCTGACTTTTCCAAAACTTTTCAAATTCAAAGACATTTCTATGTTTTTCATGACCATATAGAAGGAATTAAATGCATCACACTGCACAATCTTACTTCATTATTGTAATAACTGTGACTTTTTACAGCAGAAATCATGAAACCAAAATATGTCCCTTATTGTTTTCCCTGCAGGGTTTCTTCCTTAGATAGAATATTAATTTGGGACCTGTCTCTTATCCTGACCTAGTACTGACATTCCTGTGTTTCTGTGCTTTATTTATTTATTTATTTTTTGCTACCACTCTCCAAAATAAAATCTGAGGAGTCACGTGAAAGTAGTTGTTCAAAATGACTCATTTTCAAGGTCATCAGTACTCAAATTCACAGAGAGAATTAAAATAAGGAAATTAAAAATAGCTAAGAAAGTGAGGACAATATCTAAAAGGGCTGTGATATCATGGGCAGACAGTTGAATAGGGAGACTTTCATACCATGTGAGGGCTGCTCCCCTCACTGCCTGTCTCCCACATGTCTTTCATTACGGTAAGAGGGAGTGGAGTGTTTAGGTCCAACTTCAGATCTATTTACAGTGCTACAAAGGAAACAGCGCCACAGTCACACACAAATCTGTGGGAAAACAGAGTGGGATTACCCTCAAGATCCACGGGATAATGTTTGACAAATCTAGTGTCTTGTTAAAACAAACTTTCTCACAAGTTCAGTTTTAAAATGTGTAATGTCTCAAAATCCTTCTGACTTCACAGCAGCGTGCAGCTTCTGCTTCCACTTCTGATGAAATGCATTTATAGTTATCACATAAATATACCCTGAGTTGCTGTTTCAGTAAGTCAGACATGAAAAATGAAACTAACAACACCCATTTAAATGAAACAGGATAACTTGTTCTATTGCAAGTAGTCTGTTAATGAACCTCTGTTCTCAAGCACGATATCAGTCTTTCAAGGACCATTGGTGTAAAATATGAGTGTTAAAGCAGCCACTAAATAAAAGGAACAGTCCTCACAATAACAGAGGCAGGGTCAGCCAAAATAAACAGGGATGCTACTGACTATTTAAAGAACTGACTAACAGATCAGATAAAGATGATGGTTCTCCGGGGTGGTCCTGCTTCAACATCCAAAATCTGTATCTCTACTTCCCACACTCATTTTCCCTGACTGTAATAACCCATCAGTCAGTCTCACCCTGCTGTTTTTGTGTTTCAGACTTGTGGGCGAGTTGGCAGAACCACACTGACAGTTAGTGGAGTCACATGATCACGTCTGACTTGTTTGGGTATGATCAAGCAGATTTAAGTGGAAACGGGTGGCTGCGGAGATGTTTCTGGAGGAAAAATAGGATGGAAAGTGAACACAAAACAAACAGAATACGCTTCAAAAGCTAAGACTGTGCAAAACTTCAGAAAGAACGCCACATAGGTTTAGGATCAGGTTTCAAATTACTCTCCTAAATATGGCCTTTAATTACACCTCATCTGCACTGGGGCATGGCTGCATAGCTGCTTTAAATCCTGTCATTGAGGGTTCTGGATTTATCTCAGCCTGAAATTAGTCCAATATGCTACTCTGAAAAGGCATGTTAAGATTATGCAGTTAGAAATAAACTTAGACTGATACTGTTGCACAGAAATGCATGGAAACAGAGGGGAGGTAAAGAGATTAAAAACAGAAAAACACACTGTTCTTGTGATACCCCAGACAGAAATCAATGAGCATGTGGTTTAATGTCATAAAAAGCAGTACTTCACTAAAACTTTCTTGAGGCTGTTTTCTGAAACCACAGATTCAATTTGGAACCAATTAACCAGTGACGTCTCCAATACAACCAAACACAATTACCTATTTCCTCATTTCCTTCATGTTGTCTTGCTTTGTGTCAATATGGACCAAGTCAAATTAATAGTTGTGTCTTTCAAGTAGCTATCGGAGTGGAAAAGGGTGTGGGCTAGAGAGTGAAGGAAAACACTAAATGCTACATTACAGAGGCCAGTACACAGAGGAGTGATGGGAATCATCTACCAAAGTGCATCATAATGTTAGTCATCCCTGCATTACAACATCTACCAACGGCTGAATCCATTTCGGGAGAGAGTATGATGAGCCCTTTCTCTTTAGAAAATTTAAAGCAATGATAATATGCACAAAGTAAAAGGAAAGACAAGGTCTTTCCAGAGTAAACATGTTCCCCACCGTGGTAATTACAGTCTGTTTTGTGTTACTTAACACAGAGCTGTTTATCTGAACATACAGCAGGGTGTGCCAGTATGAAAACACATTTATGAGGGGCATTTGTGCCTCTGAGGGCATTATCTAAACCACACAATATAGGGAACTATGATGCTGCTTTTATGCATTGCGCTTGACATATAGAAACAGAGTAAATTTAAGGCGGAGGCATTCAGTTTACAACTGAGAACCCTTCACATGCTGGAGGTATTTTCTAATAAGCTATGCTCTATACATAGCTGGGCGTCTGCTAAGCTCCAGTTGCCAACGTGAGGAATGTAGCAGCAACTGGACAAGCACGACATCAACTGGGACATTGTACACCGTTACAACAAACGAAGTAGTTACTTTTTGGCAAATACGTACTTTATGCCAGCTAAAAATATATGTACCGTTTGCCGTTTGTGTACACTGTACCTCTACGCGCAGAAGTGAAACCAAAGTAAAATTAATATTTAGCTGCGTAGATTTGCATATGCATAGAGAGAAAGTAGTCCACTGGTTCATGACAATTAACGAGAAGAAAAAGCGAAAACAAGACACATATAGCTACATATTCTTAAAATACAGTTATTATATTTGTGCTCTTACAATAGCCTGTATATTGTTGTTGTCTTGCGTCAAAAATAACCTGAGTTGACCGCTATAAAGTCGCAGAGTGGTAGCTATCCCGGGATAAATGAAGTGAAGCATGCCACTTCAGGGCTTTAAATAATTACCATATTTCGGTTTCTCCTCCAATTCCATGACTGCAGAGTGTCTCTTCTGGGCCAAAGCTGCTCATAGGCGACGACTGCTACACATTTCCAGCTTTAAAAGCGGCTACGGCGAGGGGCTAATACCACTTTAGACACTTGGGAGAAGTCCGCTACAAAATCTCGACAGTCCTGCTAATGTTTAAAGAGACTGATGGCCAATTAGAGCACGCAGCGGTTTGATTGACAAGGAGCTCAGTGAATCACAAACTAAAGGCGGGGGTTTACATTTTTGGAGACTGTGTTCTTGTTACTAGCGTTAACTGCTGTTTAATGAACCATTATAACCGTCTAATAAATGTAAAATAATGTAAAATACATCAGAAAATAACAATAATAATAATCATCATCATCATTATCATCATCTTCATCATCATCATCATCATCATGTATTCTGGTTTTTTTTTTTTGTTTAAAAAAAAATGACACAATTGCCAATACTGAATTCAATTCTAACAAGGACAGGCTGGATAAATAAATTCTGAAGTATTCATATTTGGAAATGGCTAAAAGTTTTTTTCAGCCAATAGTGCTGCCAGGCATTAATGAACAATATTTTATTGGTCTAATGAAATGTAAGACAACATTAATAATAAACGCAACCTAGTCATTCATAATTCAGCCTACAGGACCAACATTGCCTGTTCTGACTCACTGAGAGTCACGACAGCTGCTCTGCCAGCAGACGAAGGAGGGGTATAAAGATCCTTTACCCAAGGAAGGAGCATCTTGAGGAAAGAAATCCTTTACATATTAAAAACATTTTTAATTCAAGAACAGAATGTTAACCAACATGCGCTATATGTCCATTGCACATGGACACATAGCACATGTAATTAATGTTCTCTTAGATTTCATGAGACCAAGCAGAAGGCTTGCTTTCAGGTGACCAGATTGAGCTTCTGCAGGGCATAGGCTGTGCTGCAGCATCAAAGGCACTGAC
>JAPQRQ010000027.1:5075595-5097621 GCA_037367365.1 Apogon talboti | reverse complement strand
CACACACACACACACACACACACACACACACACGAGTTTTAATTGGCATTTGAGTTTCTCATGAAGTATGATATGAAATGTCCTGGCCTGTTCTTGTTCTTGACACCTGAAGATGAAAAACTTTCTCTGTTCTGGCAGAGTGTGCAGCAGGCTCCAGAGTTCGTCTGGAGGCTGGAAACCAAATACACTTTTGTTTTCCTGTTTAGGCTAACCACTAGCTATATCCTTGTATTTACCACACGGCCCAAAGTGGACTCCTGACAAGAAATAAAATATACTGTATGTGCTGTCCAAAATGTTAAATTCATACTAAGGTAAATGCTAATTCCAAAATTTGAGAAAATAATGTGTTTGGTGCAAACATTTCTGATGTAAAATCAAACACAGACTGCATTTGTATTTGGAAAAGTTTTTTATTTTGCCTTTGTTATTTCAAAGTATTTTTGCTGTAAAAGTAGGTCATTTCATGTGGTAACTGGGGCAGCGATTTGTAAAAAAAAAAAAAAGCTCCTTTTAGTTATAACTCCCTGATGAAGTATTAGAAACAGATGTAGATGCTACTGTCCTTACCACGGCGTGTAACATAATGAAACCGAGTTGCATGATTAAAGTTCCACCAAAGTAGTTAATAATAATCACTGGTGAAACTCAGGAGTCCAGTCGACATATGGGGCTGTCGTAGACCATCTGTAGGTTCACTTTGTGTCCAACCAGTTCTCTGATGTTATTGATGCCGTATTTAATCATTGTGGGCCTGTGAGAAAGAGAACAGGAGAAGACTGGATGAGCAGCCATTCACACAGCCATAACAAAGTCTATATAGTGTGTGACAGGTCACAGCAAAAACAAGAGGCTTGGTGGAAGGCGGAGGATTACACTGTGTGGATTATAGAGCCGTTCCCAGCTCAGTCACTATGTAGTTATTAGCCATGACAACACGAGTCAAACCTCATGTGACAAGCTTTAACCTAAATGATTCTGTAAATTTAGAAATGTGGTGAAAAGAAAATAAATACCACCAAATGATCCATGTTGAAGGTTTAATTTAGAGAAACGAAAATCTAACAGGAAGAATTCTGTGGAATTAAAGGCAGAAAAAAGAAGACAATGGAAAGCGCTAGACAAGTAGCTGAGGGGTAGAATAATAGTCAATTTAAATACTCATGTAAAACGTGGCCCAGATGTGAGCTCAGTGCCTGCCCAGCTTCAGGACGGATGACGTCTATAGACAGACTGAATCACACACCTTTAATCCTTAAATGGAAAATCTAAGGGATTACGATCACATACGAGCTATAGTTTCCACAGAAATGCTGCTATTTTTAAAACACGTGCTGCATTAAAGCTTATGCGGAAGTGGTAATGAAATGCGGGTCAGCTTTGTTCTGACATTATGGCTGCTGCAGAGCACACACTGCACATTTTTACATTCTGCGTCTGTCAGTGTCAATCGTCCGTTCACCTTTCCAGAGACAGTCCCCAGGCGATGACCGACACACCCTCAGGCAGACCCATAGGAAGCAGCATCTCTGGTCTGAAGACGCCCGAGTTCCCCACTTCCACCCACTTTTTTAGTCCTGTGCACACAAAGAAAATAATAATACTAATAAAATGTTTTAGCTTGATAAAAAAACAACACTTAAAACTCAGCGGTAGGTTAGCATGTTGACTTGTACAGTTCAGAAAATCCTGGGCTGTTGGTTGGGGTTTTTCCGAGTTTTTAAATGTATTAAAAAAGCGGTGGACATTAAACATCTCACACCAAATACACAATCTCATCTACTCATTGTTGCTTGATTGTGTTACACTCTTGCTTTTCACTACATAAATAAGATCACACTAGGATTTTTGGAGAAACAATATAAATGACAAGTTGAGAGCTTAGTAGTGGTGATGTTTAGATTAGATTGAACTTTACTGATCTCTAGGGCAGAGCCCTCTGGAAATTTGTGTTCCAATAGCAGCACAATGACGAATGTATACATATAAGAAATATTACAGAACAAAAAGGAAAGAAAATAGTAAAATCAATAGCTTAAAAAAAGTAGTAAAAATAAAAAAGGCAATTAAACATTAAAAAGTACTAGTTGAAATAAATAATAAAATAGTAATAATAATAGATAATAATAATAAAAAAAGTTAATATGTTATATTATAATATGTCCAGTATGTGTGTATATATATGGTTTAATAATAGTAGAAGTACTATTACTACTACTACTACTACTACTACTACTACTACTAATAATAATAATAATAATAAAAACAATAATAATAAGCAGTTTAATTTAAACTGTTAGTTAACACATGAGTGTGGCTCTGTTGTGTTTGTGCTTCATCCGCTTACTGCTTTGTAAATATGTACATAGCCTATAGAGTTTTATTACTTACTACTAGTATTACTATTTTATATTGTTTGTCTTTTGCACTATTTTTATGCATGCACATTTTTTTCTTGCACTTTACTCTGTTGCTGCCTTGACCAGTGAATTTCCCCGTTGTGGGATCAATAATGTTACATCTAATCTAAACAATGCTGTCATTTGTTTATAGCCAGATGCAACTGTTTCAGTCCAAGTCTGCTTGATTGTCAACCAAACCATATGTACAACATATGCAGAGGATTGAAATCATGGTTCTTCAAGTTCCATGGTGGTAAGGTAAAACACTACATAAAAAGTGGAAATATCTAACATTAAATATCAGTGCAAAAAGCTAAGAGCAAGCAAAATAAACTCAATTAAGATTAAAAAATCAAGTCAATACAAAGAATACCTTAACCACCTGAGACCCACCAATGCATTTTTGTCCTCGGTAGGAGACAAGAGTTTCACAGCTTTACTTAAAAAAAAGATAAAAACACTGCACTGCAAGGCTATTTCATTAAAAAAAAATTCAAACATCTGAAAAAACTGTTGCGTCATGCTGGTCCAATCAATGCAATTATTTAATGTAAAAAAGCCAGACTTCTACTGTTCTGGGTCTCAGAAGGTTAAGGCTCATAACAGCTTACAGTGTCATTATAATGGAAAGAGAACAGTCTAATACTAAGTTCCTAAGTTTCCACCAATGGAAAAGTTTGGGTTGAGAGATCCAAAGCCAAGATGTCAACTTAGAATTCACATTCATCTGTGTCCAGATCTGGACCATGGTTAAATAAAATAAAGCCACGGTGGACATATCATGACGCTCAGTACCACAGATGACCTCTGGGTGTTGAGCCTGAAAAGCCGTTGCTCCCATAGACCCCTTAACGTCAATGGTCGAAAATTTGCGTCCAACTGTTTCCATTACAGAATCAGCCCAGATAGCGTCTGTTTTCCAGTGATGCCAGTTCAGGTGTACTCCACACACACCTAGCCTGGACACTGAAAATAACTTTGTGGCATCAATTAAACCATCTCCATCTCCTGAGATGGAAAATCAGTTTTATTACTTTTTCATTATTATTGACCATTATGCCAGTTGTAGCAAATTGCATCATACCCAAATTTCTCTCTATTTTATGTGCTGTAGTCAAATTAACAATCTCCACTTAATTTACCATCTGCTTGAAAGCAAAAACAAGTGATTTATTTTTTTAGTATATTTGTGTCAGGTGTTAAGGAGTTAACAGCAAACTTCGCAAACAGCAAAGAGCTTTTTCTGTTATCATTAATTTTATTTAGACCCCCTAATAAGTATTCTGGTGGTCCATCTGCTCCATTAGCATGGTTTTATGATTAATAGAAAATTCCAATGTGTGTCATGTTGGGCTTTGAAGGATGGTTGTGTACTACAGCTCATGCATCTGGTGAGTCAGACTTAAGGAGCTTCTGTTCATTGAATTAAACATTTTTTCACTGCAGGTGTGGTTAGTAAAAAGAACATGATTCAAAGAGTGTATGATTGGAGTTGTACTACACCTTCATGGTAGCTGAACACCTCCATACTGGGCTCTGTGTATGGATTGTAAGCAGGCTTGAATCGGAGTTTGGTAATTCCTACAAAAACAAAACAAAAAGACTGAATTAGTGGTGGACTGACTCAGTCTACTGTCTCCAACTTTCCTTTTTTTGCCCAGACTCTTTCATGTGCTATAGGAATTTATGGTAAATACTAGTTATGAACTCAAAGACTGCACATGAATGCCACCTCGCATTGCATTTTCCACCGGAGAACTGGGACAGAATTTTGATACACAAGCTGCCAAGATGAAAATAACCTTTGAACTTTCAACATGGAGGAAAAGCAATGAAGGATTCATCGCAAATGATAAACAATGCTTTAACTTAACGTTCTGCTGCTGTTAGCTGATGGTTTTGCACGTTTATATCATACACAATTTGCAAAAAAGTTTCAAAAAATGCTGTAGCAGATGAATTAATACATCCAAAACTGTTTTACCCAAGTAGCAGGTCATGATAAATTGTGTCAGCCATTTTTAATTTCGCTACGACTAAAAGCACATGAGCACAATGCACTCGTTATGTCAAATTCACAAGTGGAAAGGATCGTATGTGCGATAGCACGTGAAGGCTTTATGATTCCCTGAGGTAGATCCTGACCTAGCTTGGTGAAGAACTGATGCAGGATGCCCATGAGGTCTCCCAGCGTCAGTCCATAATCAGCCACCACGCCCTCGATCTGGTGGAACTCGGCCAGATGTGTGGCATCTAAGGTCTCGTTCCTGAACACTCGGTCAATGGAGAAATACTTGACAGGGGTAAACTTCTCCTGATGGGACAGGTAAACAGAGGTGATGGAGAGAAGGCGGTTATAGATACTGAATGTTTGCAGTACATTCATTCTTTAGACCGCAGGTGTCAAACATACGGCCCGCAGGCTAAAACCTGCCCATTAAAGGGTCTAATCCGGCCTGTGGGATGAATTTGTGAAATGTGAAAATTTCACTTAAAGCAGCGTATGACTTTCATCACTAATTTTTCTTAAAACTTGTAAAACCTGAGTGATAGCCTACTTACCACTAATCCATTAGTCTTTCTGTGCTAACACACCTACATCACTTCCCTCACAGTGAACAACTTCGAAGAGACATCAGTTTCATGGCATTTTCGGAATATGTAATTTTGTAGGCTTATCATACATGCCTTGGAAGCGTACAGGGTATGGCCCAGCCCTCACCGCTCACTCGCTCCTTACAGTACGTGTATGATAAACCTACACAATGACATATTTCGAAAATACCATGAAATAGATGTCTAAGTATTGTTTTTCATGATCACACACCCAGCATTATAAGAGGACAACTGACTTACAGTGATTCCTCCCATTTCTTTTAACCTGGTCGCAGACATGGTTTAATTGTTTGTTGGTGTTAGGGCTGCATGGAATTCCCATTCCCACAATGCACTTTGCGACAAAATTTCCAAAAAAGCCAGAGTGAAGTTTCGGTTTGGAATATAAACAAACAGACTGTTTGTGATGGAGTACTCTGAAGTTGTTCACCGTGAGGGAAGTGATTTAGCTGTGTTAGCATGGGAAGACTAATGGATTAGTGATAAGTAGGCTATCATCCGGGTTTTACAAATTCTAAGAAAACTGAGTGATGAAAGGCATACGCTGCTTTAAGATATTAACAATCATTTTAGTTAAGGGGCCACATTCAGCCTAATTTGATCTCAAATGGATCAGATCAGTAAAATACTATATAATAACCTATAAATAATGACAAAAAAGCTAAATTACATGAAAATATTTACATTTACAAACTATCCTTTCACAAAAAATGTGAACCTGAACAAATGTGAACAACCTGAAATGTCTTAAGAGAAATAAAATCAATTTTAACAATATTCTGCCTGTTACTAAATGTTTTGTACCTTTGTAGATCCACTGTGATCTGCAAGTTGTAATATACATGTGTAAATGAGAAGCTGAGGTAGCATATTGTTAAAATTGCACTTATTTTTCTCGATAAATTTTAGTTTGTTCATGTTATTCACATTTTTTTTAAAGGATAGTTTATAGATGTAAACATTTTCTTGATGTAATTTTGCTTTTTTCACTGTAAAACACAGTGAAAGTTTGGAGTTGACATTTTTTAATATATTATTGTTATTATTTTACTGGGCTGGCCCACTCCACATCATATTGTGCTAAAAGTGGCCCCTGAACTAAAATGACTTAGACACCCCTGCTTTAGACGGTTCACTGAGCCTCTTGTACCTGTTTGTGGTCTGTGTTTGCCGTGAACGTCCAACAGAACTCACCTGCTGTGCCAGTTTATACAACATGCGTGCGCTGACTGCTGTGGTGTGGGTGCGGAGGATGTTCTTCTGAGCCTCCTCTATCTTCCAGTCGTATTTGTACCTACAAGACAGAACTAGGTTTACTTACAGGATTTATGATGATGCGGAACCGAGTCTGATCTCATTGAGTTGATGATTTTGTCAAGTTGGAGCATTTTCCCCTTAGTCTGACTTCTCCAACCATTAAAAAAACAACATGCATCATACACCATCAATATTTGGGGAATGTTTAATGCATGTGAGGTTCAGACTTTCAGACTTTATAACAGTTCTCAGATAACCCCACCCCCAAATCACTCCACGTGGAAGTGCAAATATATTGTAAATGTGTATATAATATTTGAATTTAAATCAAAACCTATATAAAAATGTATATACATATCAGATTTTCCTTTTTTCTCTTGATATTTGTTGTTTCACAAGTGTACATTTTCTGTTTTCTGTCTTCCCTGTCCTTTATTTTTGCATTTGCTGCTGTCAACTGTGTAAATAATCTCATGTCATCTCATTTTATGAGTCTGGAAAGTAATAATCACACTCTGGTGGTGGTAAACTATGTTTGTATCCACAGCTGCCCTGGGACAGACTGACGGAAGCGTGGCTGCCAGTTCGTGCCAAACTGCCCCTCTGACCACCACCAAACATTCACACACATTCATACACCAGTGTGAGTGGCACTGGAGGCAAGGTGGGTGAAGTGTCTTGCCCAAGGACACAACAGCTCATGACTCGGACAGAGCGGGATTCGAACCGCCTTCGGTTCTTGGACGACCCGCTCTACCTCCGCTCATGTAGTAAGACTACAACTGTTCTGGTTTTTTTTTTTGGGCCAACACATATTTCTGCGGAAGAAAAGACCTTTGTTCATTCTCCAAAAGTTCCTTCTGTTTCTATAACAACAGAAGGTGCTGCAGTGTATGTGCTCTGTCACATCCCAGAATACAAATCATCTGAGTTACAGGAGCAGTTTATCTCAAACGTGGAATGTGGATCAGATGAAGTATGGTTTGGTGCTACCAAAAATGGGCCACTTTATTTGCTACCAGTCCCAGAAGGCCTCTTCTACTGGTCTGACTACATTTGACTATGATTATGATGTTCATGTCTCCAGAAACAATAACTATTGTGTGTCTTAAAACTACAGGTGTGACGGTATTTTAAATATGTGTTTGTGTCTCACCCCTGTGAACCAAAGCCTCCCTCTGAGTGGACCTTCTTGACTCTCTGCAGGTATTCCTGTGGGAACTCGTGGGCCAGAGCAGGGTCTGAAAAAGAGTACAATCCCATGAGTATCTTAAGAACTGTTGTTACAGAGCCTAACAGATAGAAAAAAAAGAAGAAAATAGGAAATAATACAGAACAGAAGAAATCCAATGTATCTGGTGTAGATCCACCTGGAAAAGAGGGGTTTGGATCATATATGGACTTTATTAGTGCGCTTTATTTCAGTTCCGTAATTTCACTCATTTGAATTTTGATCTTTTAGTGAGTTTTATTCAACAAACTAACTTTTTGACATCCTTTATCTGTTTTCTTAAAGACACTGCGTTTTATTATTGGCTTTATGGAGCAGCTTCTCAACTTGAATCTTGTAAAATGCTCTATGAATAATTAAAACAGAAAACTGACAACCATTGATGCCAACTTAGCAACTTATTTTTGCAAAAAGTACTTAGCAACTAATTTAGCTACTTCTACCTTTTGGTTTGATACCTTGTTGTTATAGTGTTGGCTATCTATCAATAAACCACATAAAACAGCCAATTAAAATTGTTCATGTGTGGTTTTACTGTAGGTTTACTATGTAACAAGATAAATATGAATGAAAGAACTGATGATTATCTGATTGTGGAAATCTTGTGTTTATATTACTTTTACAAATAAAACCATGTGATGATGAACAAACTGATCTAAATTGACAAATTTCAAATCTTTTTTTTTTTTTGCTGAGATGGTTGTATTGTGTAATCTACGCAAAGTTGTATGTAATTAGGCAATGACATCATCACACACTGGCATCACAATGTCATTCAGCATCTTTTAGTAACAAATAGACCCATGAGCAGCAACATCTGCTGAACATTAGTTGGCCCCACTGCTGAAAAGTGCTGAAGGTCTCACCAGACAAGAAGAAGGTGTCGTGCTGGTCTCGGGCCGGGTGCTGCTGAGGCTGGAACAGGGAGTCAAAGTTCCAGAAAGAACTCTCAATGAAGTTGTTGGTCGGCATCTCAGTGAAGCTGCAGAAGGCAGACAGTTCATCTGGGTGTTTATTATGGCTGTATGGGTCTGAGGAGGTCATCTGGAGTCTTTTACTCACCCCATCTCCAAGAAGATCTGCCTGAACTGTGTCCGCACCTTCATCAGCGGGTGCAGGTGGCCTGAGTCGGGGGCTACGCCCATGGCTTCAAAGTTATATGGCTTAAACTGCTTCTCCTTCCAGCTGCCACTGCAACACAACATAGAGAAAGTTAAGGAAAAAGAAGAACTGTACCACTGTCCTGGTGAAATCAGTTGAGACATTAAAGCTCCATTGCTTTAAATTTCAGACAGAGGAACATCTGGACGCTGCTTTTAGTCAAATCCCTTCTTGGATATGATTTCATGCTAACCTCAGATGGGAGATATTTCCCCCATTCTGCTGACATTTTAAAACCTCATCCACAGCATGTAAACCACATAAGCCGTATTCTAAGCTTGTTTATTATTTATCCCATTTTTTATTTCATATCTCTCAGGAACAGTGCAGATTAGAGGGTTCCCAAAGGGTTCTGTAATACACGTTTGATGATTTTGGGGTTGTTTTTTTCTTCCTTTGTTTGGATATTGTTATTTGTGCTGCCCTGCCTTTAGGACAAAGCCCTCATCTTTGGACTCGTCCCCATTCTTGGGCAGAGGTTAGTCTGTGTCCTCTGTCTGAGACCCTCCCCTCTGCTACTGATGAACAGAGGAGGGCAGACTGGACAAAAACTGAAAACACAGTGGGATGTGGACTCACGTGGCCATCATCTCGGGGGTGAGCTCTGTTTCCTGCTTGGTGATGGTGGTGCTGAAGGAGCTGCCCTTTGTGATCCAGTAAGACTTCACCGTCCTGAACAGAGAAAATATAATCACACAATTTTACTTTAATATATAAATATACTTTATATATATAAAGTGTTGTCTTTATATATATATAAAGTGTTGTAGATTAATTTTATTGTATTGCATTTATTATCTTATTCTTAAATGTCCTGCCTGTCCTCAGCAATTTGTTTTCTGTATTTTTGCTGTTGTAAACAATGCAATTTCCCCATGGTGGGATACATAGTCATATCTTACCTTTTCCTGCAGTATATGTTTAAGGTTGAGCTCATATGAACTACACACTGTTGTTTAAACCTTCAGAAATGCATCATATTCCATAAAATCATCATATGTATGTAGCCTCACTGTCCTGCCAGAACCACATATCTCTAAAAAAGTAAACTTTTTATAGGTTCCACAAACAGGCCTATTTTCTGCTCTCTGCATTAATAAATCCATAAGTTAATTTAGCTTAAGAAGGAAGAAAAAGTATTAAAAACTGTAAATAGCCTCTAACTCTCTACCAAGCAAGCATTTCTCTTATCCACAAAAAGAGAAAGACCCCTTAGACCTTGCACCATACTGCCCAACAAGTTTAATAAATGTAGATAATAAAATCCTTGCAAAATTTTAGCAACATAAATAGAAACTGTACTGCCAACTATAAATTCTCAGGATCAAAGTGGTTTCGTAAAAGATAGACAGTTGTTTTTTAATATCAGAAGATTATTATACATTATTCATACTCAAATCAAAGAGAATCTATACCCTGAAATTTTACTCTCCTTGGATGCCCAGAAGGCCTTTGACAGGGTCGCATGGAATTACCTTTTTTTGGCCCTGTCAAAGTTTGGATTTCGCTCAAAATTTACTTCTCTAGTTAAATTGCCAAATGCCCAACCTCAAGCCTTGATACAAACGAAGAATATAGACTCTATTTATTTTACCCTCAACTGCCCCCTGTCACTGTTGATGTTCGCAGTGGCTATTGAGCCTATTGTTCTTTTATTACGTGCAACAAAGGAATATATTGGTATTAAAAGGGAAAAAAACAAAGCATAAAATCTTGTTATACGCAGATGATCTTCTATTGTATATCTCAAACCCCATGAAATCAGTCCCAGTCATTATGAAAACCTTGATATCAGGATACAAACTCAATTCATCCAAAAGTATATTGTTCCCAATCAACTCCAAAGACCAAAAAATTACAAATAGTTTTAACATCTTTCCATTCAGAATTTCAACTCAGTTTAAATATCTTGGAATATACTGTATGACTCGAGAATACAGTGGTTTATTTAAGCATAATGTCTCGAAATTATATGATGAAACTAAGTATAATACAGACAAATGGAGCCATTTGCCAATTTTGCTAGCGGGACGAATTAATATTGTTAGAATGAATATTCTGCCTAAATTCTTATTCCTATTTCAATGTATCCCTATCTGGATTTTAAAAAAGTAATTTTTTAACAAATTAGACTCTTATTTCACATTTATATGGAGTAAAAAAACACCAAGAATCAAAAAGGTTTTCCTGCAGGGCTAAGGTGTCGCAGACGTATGGGACTGCCTCGTCTTACCCGTCTTTATTGTTGGTCTTGTAATATCTGCTCTGTGTCATTTTGGTTGTCCACTCAGGGGGCTGATTGGACAAGGAGGCAGAGTGAATACTGCTATCCCTCTTCATTAGAGGCTCTGATTTACTCTGCTCTTCTTGCATTTACATTGACCAAATTCAGTGGCCTCTCATTCAATCGAAATCTGGTCCCAAATAAGGAGACACTTTGGATGGAAGGAGGCTTCCCTACTTGCTCCATTGATAAATAATCAAGCATTTACTTCATCAATCTCAAACATGTCATTCCATCAATGGAACTGCAAAGGAATACACTTATTCATTGATAATGTTTTCCCCAAATTCCAGCAATTACAGGGCAAATTTGATTTAGATAGGGAAGACTTCTTCAAATACTTACAGATCAGAAGTTTCTGTAAAGACCCTGTTTCCGTCCTTTCCTCATCAGCCCCCTAACTCCACAACGCACACACTGTTTTGGTCAGATCCGTTTTAAAATGTGATTGATTGCAAAGATTCAAAATACGCTATCACAACTGGACTGTACTACTACAATAGACCACTTACAGCAACACTATGGAGTTTTTCAGCCTTCAAACTATAGTTTCAAGGTCATTTTGGTGGTACAACAACTCACAATAGATTCAATTACACTTTCGCCATCGCTCCAGAGCATCTGTATCGCCTGCATTGGCACTATGCAACTTCTGGTTTGGGTTGTAACCCCTACATAAAAAGAACTACAAAATTTTACTGCTTTACGGCATATGTCACATCCCCCCTCCACCTTCAGAATCCGAGGCAGGTAAATGCAGTCATGAGTGAAGGAAAGCTAAAAATAGGCTAACAGTCATGGCTGAAGCAAGACAAGCAAAGAGGGTAAGGGTGTTGTCCGGTGTTGAAACAAAGAAAAGAAAGCATGAGAGTGATAAAATAAGAGGCAGGACTAGGGTGAATATTGGCCCAGCTGTCACTTGCTGACATGAGCTGAAAGAGGAGGGATGCCCCACCGATGGAGACCTGCTGGTGTTACCGTTGGACAAGTAAGTGTAAAGCTTACTATGTTTCAGGCGAATGTAAATTGAATTTACAACATTACAAATTGATCTTCGATTTTTTGTATTACAATATGAATATGATGACCATGCAAACAGCATTGTATTCCAGTATAACTATGTTCCCATAGTGAGCAATCGGTTATAGGCTGTTATATAGATCTGTTCATTTGTCATTTTTTTGTTTCTGATATTTTTAACAATAAAACAATAATGTTTGTATAAAATTCTGTAAGGCTACTTCACCTGGCCTGAAGACACACTTTAATTGTCTTGCCTCAGGAAGTTTGCTGGCATCAATGGCTTGTCAACAAATGCATGAGTACTATTACCGAGATACAGATTTTACGACATATGTGACAGATGCAAACAGCAGCCAGCTTCACTAGCCCACATGTTTTGGAATTGTCCTAGTATCAAAGCTTATTGCAAAAATCTATTTCAAACAATGTCCAAAATGATCAAAAAACAGCTTAAGCCAGATCCAATCATTGCTATATTCGGAGTGAAGCCGGTGACTGTTGACACACATTTTAATATGATATGCTTTTGTAACGTTACTAACATGTAGACTATGTCGGCCAAAATTGACCGGGGCGGGGGGGGCCCCCCTTTTTTTTTTTACTGAAGGGGAAATTGGAAACACTTTATCAAACATGGCAACCATTCATGGACTTCTTTGACGCTGCAGATGTATGCCTACTGAGCTTGATCTGATTTGGATAGTGATGTGATGCGTCTTGTAAAAGAAAAAGTTTAATAAAAAGATTTATATATAAAAAACAAATAAATAATGATGACTCCAAATTTTTATCTTTGTTTTGATGTAAAAAGTGAAATTACAAAAAGTGTTTGCATTTGGAAACTATCCTCTCACAAAAGGTGTGAATGGCCTGAGAAAGTATGGACAGAATGGAATGTCTGGGGAGAAGTAAAGGCAATTTTAACAATATTCTGCCTGTTACTAAATGTTTTGTGTCTCTAGATCCAATGTGATCGGTAAGTTGTAATGCACATGTGTAAATGATGAGCTGAGGCATAGCATTGTTGGAATCGCACTTATTTTTCTTGGGAAGTTTCGGGTTGTTCAGGGTTGTTCTTCACATTTTTTAGGGGAAAGTTTGTAAATATAAACATTTTCATCATGCAATTTTGCTTTTTCACCCTGAAACAAAGTCTGGAGTTGTCATTATTTATAGGTTATTTTACTGGTCCTCTGAACTAAAATGAGTTTGGCAGCCCTGCTCTAATACATTTACAGTCTCTTATGCTTTTTATTTGAATATGAGCTGTTGAAACCTGATGTTATAGTAATTTCAGCTGTCCAGAAAACCCGGTTGAAGCTGTCTTTAGTTTTTATTACCCCTTGGCCGAGGGGTATTGTAATCGTTTGGTCGTCTGTCCGTCTGTCTGTCCATTCAACAGCATAACGACATTATCTGAAGAATGCATTGAGATATCTGCACCAAATATACTGTATAATGTAGATGCATCTGGGCATGGAGCAGAAGCCTATTGAAAATGGGTGAAATTGACCTACATTTACAAGGTCAAATGGCGACATGTCTTTTCAGCAACAACATATAATACCCTTGAAGTGGGTTACCTAGCAACAGATAAACAATAGGGCCACGTTGCCATGGTGTCAAATGTCATGTGCAGAAACAGACATGCCAGCTGAGAGGTTATTCAACTGAAAATGCCATAAAAAAAATCCTGGATCACCCCCAAAATCGACTCACCTGTTCCTTGTCCCATTTCGGACATTTCCTAAAAATTTCATTAAAATCCATCCATAACTTTTTGCGTTGAGGTGCTAACACACAGACAGACAGACAAACCCCGGTGAATACATAACCTCCTTGGTGGAGGTAATAAAGGTCCCATGTTGTGCAAAACTGTTTTATTCTTGTTCACGTGATAGGGATGTGGATATAAACAGGAAACAGGCTCAAAATCCTCTCGATAGCTCAGTCACTGGTATATTTTGATTTACAAAGCAATTTTGAGGAGACTTCCTTGTTTATCTTCACTGTTAACCTGGAATGGCAGTTGGAATTTGCCAAGAAAAGTAAAGGAATGGCATGGAGCATTACCCTACTGAAAACAGCTCCGTTCTGGCCGAGGGGTCTTAGTTATGTTATGTTTATCATTTACTCACATTTCTCCAAAGTTACTCACATGTTTATAAATAGTTTTCATAAGGAACTACACACTATTTTTATCGTCCTCATCCACATATTGAGATTGTGTCTCATATTTAGATTGAGGAGATGACAGCAGTTCAAGCTGACTCAAGTCATGTTTGCATCCACATGAGAAGCAAATTTTAACTAAATCATGAGAAACTCTCCAATGTAAAGTGAATTTGTGTTCGTTTCCAAGGTGTAGTTGTTCATTTTGCCGATTATACTATCTATTTTGTTGGTTGTTTTGTTTATTTCTGTTTATTTTGTAGGTTATTTTTTCAGTTTGGTTCATTTTATTAATTATTTAGCTGTTTTTTGTTTGTGAGCTGTGTTTGTTATCTACAGAATTAAGCTGCAAACTGAAGCTTTAACTGTCACTTCACATTATTCAGTTCACTTTTATGAGCAAATAAACATTCCACGCTGTTTAAAAAAAAAAAAAAAACTGTAAATAAAGCTGAAGAAATGTAGTGGAGTAAAAAGTACAATATTTGCCTGAGTTGTAACTGAGTAAAAGCCTTAAGCTACAGAAAATGGACATTCTGAAGTTAAGTACAAATTATTAAATTTTATACTTAAGAACACTACTGTACAATGTAATAGCAAAAGTATTTAGTTCTACTCCACCACAAAATGAAAAAAATTGAACCAATTTCCCTGTATCTAACTGGCATGTTCTATCAAGAATCAATATGCTGAATTTGTGAGGTTGTCAGGTTCTGCCGCTATGTTAGAGTCCTGTGGTCTTGATAGAGGAGATTAATCTCCCAGTAGAAGTGGGTGGTACTTTCACTGGAGGACAACTCAACTAATTAAATGAAAGTCCATTTATGACTTCCTATCAGTGCCCAACAGAAACAATATATAGGTCTCTCTCTAACCTTTTCCATGTTATAAGTCATGAAAATATGACCCATTATAAGTTAAGGCAATTGTTTAATATTTTAAAAATTTGTCAAAAAATCAAAAATCGGAATTTCTCAAAACGATGAACAAACTTCGTAGACATTGTCCCAACGAAGTAACATATAAAATTTGAAAATGAATCCAATCAGTAGTTTCCAAGAAGAAGATCGTTGAAATCTAGACATTGGTGACCTTGAGTTTGACCCTTCAAGGTCACTCAAGGGCAAGGATCATGGACCCACATGAAAGTCCATATAGGACTTCCCATCAGTGCTCAATAGTAAATATATTGATATTTCTAACCATTTCCATGTTGTAGGCCAACAAAATATGCACCATTTTAAGTAAAGGCAAATTTTTAATTCTTAAAAAATGTATCAAAAATTCAAAAATCAATATTTCTCAAAACTGTGAACAAACTTTGTAGACATTGTCCCAAGGAAGTTCCATATAAAATTTTAAATGAATCTGACCAGTAGTTTCATCAGAGAAGATGTTTGAAGAAATTGCTAACGAAGAGGACAAAGATGATGAAGACGACGACGAACACAGCGCCTTCACAACAGGTCATGGTCTATTGGCTGGTGAGATGAAAACCACAAAGGTTTCCTGATCATCATTATTTGCATTAATTTAGCATCTGATATGTAAAACATATGACCTTGGTTTTAGATGTTTTTTGTACAAAACACTCAAAATGTATTTTTCATCGTTAACTCCTCTGCATTCAGACAAGGTCAGAGTATTACAAACTAATCTGAGCATTTACTGTAGAAACAAAATTACATTTAAAAGTGCATTTTAGATTTTGGCGTATCAAAATATTTTCTGGATTGATCCCAAGCAGCATATTCTTCCGAAATCCTCTTACATACAAAGTAATCTCCCATAAACTGGCAGTCAGACTACAGCAGATATTACCCAGCATCCTCTTCCTCAGAGAAGACCCGACCCTATCAGGAAACATCAACCACTGACAAGGACTGATACTGTCTGAATCCATAACAAAGACCATTCAATTATGTTTACAGGAGTCTTCTTTAATCCAGTACAAGTATAAATGCTTCATACTTTTCTGCCTTGTTAAGTCTTTTATATTTGGCAAAACATCAAAGAATCACATATGCTGTGTTAATTCTACATATATTTAGGTTAAAATAAGTGTGATCATGTGTGATGAATTAAAGTAAACCTCTTTTGACATGTCAGTGGAAGAATGTACAGATATTTGTGTTAAAAAGTAGGGAGTAATAGTACAAAGTGGACAAATAAAATAAATTCTCAAGTAAAGTATTGTACCTGAAAACTCTCCTTTAGTGCAGTAAAGAAGTATTTGTACTTAGTTTGCTTCTGTACCTTTAAGTAACAAATGACCTTTATTTACCTTCAAAAAGTTTGACTTAAAATTACAGTAAAGGCTGCATTAACTCGTGTCATAATCAGTTCATCTTAAAAGCCTTATAATGTTATCACATAATAAAACACAAAATAATTGAGGATGAATTGATTTTAGTTGTCATTTGGCTAATCAGTTTCTTAAAAAACCCAGGAACTCAGTCTATATTGTCACATCAACACAGTAAAGTCAGGGCAGTTGCTCAAGCCACAGTAAACCTTCTACTGCCACCTACTGGTACACAAAGGTACACATGTACAGAGAAGGATCAATCAGTCTTAACCCCTCATGTAGCTGTGGTGCTTGTTCTGTATGTATGATTTACTTTAAATAGTCCTAAAAATTCAACCGTTTTCTCAGTAAGAAAAATTTCTAAACACACTGAGAGAATAGACTGTGCATTTTCTATAGACATCTGAACATATACAGCAAATCACAGAGCAGTGAGTGAGACTGACTCGGTATAAAAATAGATGGTTTGAGCTTTATTTACGCCATTTTCCTTGTTTTTTGTTTTTACTGTTGTTTGCAGTGTTGTCGTGTTTTTCCTGTATTTTTTTACTGCATTTTTACAAGGTTTTGACTGTGTGGCACCTTTTTGGAGTTCAACCAGGTGCCAAAAAGCAGCTGGACAGATTTAGAAAAGAAAAGTGACCCCAAAAACAAAAACTACTGGGCCAAAATTCAAATGCTTGTTCAGTGTGTTACAGTTCACAGTTCATGTTAAACATCATAAATCTCTTATTGATGTACATTCTGAGTTTATTTAGTAAAAAGCTGTAAAACTTAAATTCCTCTCTTTGTCTTTTTCTATTATTCCACCCTGTTTTAACCCTAAAACACACAGTAAAGCAAAACCACTGAAGAAAAGGAACACCAGCACATACTCACAGCAGCTTTTATGACACTTAAAAGCAACTGTGAGCCACAAATTCCAAGCAGCCCTTTTCACTAGTGGCTTTTCCATTGACCCTCAAACTGTGCAAATATAATTTGCGCATAAAAATTTGCTCTATGAAAAAATGATAATTTTGCCAAAACTCATTTTTTGATGAAAAGTTTTTGCGCTGGCATAAGGTAGTTTTTCAGGTATTGCAAAATTGATATATCGTGCAAAACTGCAACTAGACTCACGTGAACAAAAAAAACTGATGTTGACGGATGTTACAACAAGCAAAGATGAAGACTTTTACAACGAACATGGCGCAGTATGTGTGGACACACCAGGAAACAGAATCAGTTTTGAATGCAGTACGGGATAGAGGGGTAATATACAATAATGATGAATTTATCTGTAAATGAACGTGATATATATGTTCCTCACAATGTTTATGAAATGACTTCTCCTGACATCTCGCGACAATAAATAAACAAATCATCACATTTGTAATTTAATGGAAAAACTGACATTACGCACTCCTGTTTTTTCAACATTTAGTAAATATCAGTAAAGTTTTGCGCATATGTCCAATGGAAAAGCCACTACTGAAACAATGTTTCAAGGGTTAAAGGGTTAACTCACAGTTGTCTTCACTGGGGTTATTTCACTGCACACTCACACTTCAGAGAGCAGCTTCCTCTTCTTCAGCTCACTCTTCTCTTTCTCCTCCAGTTCAGAGCCACTGCCTTTCTGTACCAGGAGCAGCTTCTCTCGAACCTGGTCCACTATAGTCTCCACCTGTGGACCAACAGAAACACCGACCGCCTTACAATCAGGGCCATAATCACAAAGTGCCACTGTAACAGGAGGACATATGTGGACACGCACCGTCCTGAATATCCTGGGGCCGCCTTCATGTGTCTTGTCCACACGGATCCACTTGTTGGACATGGCCTTAGTGAAGCCGATCTTCCCAAAGGACAGTTTCTAGACAGACACATAGACACTAGGATCACACAGAGGTTCAGTTGCAGTATCTGAGCAGCATTTAAGCTACGCCCTCAATGTCTATTCTATGGATTTAACCCTTTGGTCCTCCTCGGGCATTTTGTACAGTTTTCTGTTCTTTTTTTTTTTTCATTTGGTGATCATTTTGGCTGTGTTGCAGATTTTGGCATCAAATTTGCCATGAACTTTTCTTTTTATTTATATTTTTGAAATCCAGTCTCTTTTACTTAAATGTGTTTTATACTCCCATGATGCATTTTGCACACCCTGGTTACCTTCGTGACAAAAATGTACACACACAAAAAAACTGCTATAAAATCATCATACAGCAATATTATTTTTTGCTTTTTTTTCATAAAACTTCCACCCTGCTCAAAACTACTAAACATTCAGCAATTTTCAGAATTTTAACCTGGATCTGGAATAAAGGACAAGTTGTTTGTCATTTTCAGACTTCTTCACTTTTTTTAAAAATATAACTTTTTTTTACCGATTTAAAAAATAATTGTTTAATTTAATGGAAAGAAAACAACCAATAGATTAATCGATTCCAAATATAATAAATAGCTACAGCTGTATTTCGGACATGTGCAGAGGAGGGATACTGAATACATTGGTAGAAGGATGATGAAGATGGGGATACCAGGTAGGAGGCAAAGAGGAGATCTATGGATGTGATGAAAGAGGACATACATGTAGTTAGTGTGAAAGAAGAAGATACAAGGGGGAGGGGCAGATGGCAGCAGATGATTTGCTGTGCAACACCTAAAGGGACCAGCTGAAAGTAGTAGTAGTAGTAGTGAATGAATGAATGAATGAATGAATGAATGTGGTTCTTCCTATCCACCTGTATCACTCACCATGAGCTCACTCTGGATCAGCCCCTCCAGTGGGATGGAGCTGAACACCCGTGCTTCATGGCTGCCCTGCTCTGCAATCTCCGTGCCCTCCTCGGTCAGTGCCCAGTGTTTGAACGAGCGAAGATCGGCTGAAATCACCTGGAGAGGAAAGAAAGAGGATGTGAATCCAGATGAGCTAAGTGGACCAGGTTGACTTTAAATGCGGTCACTAGGCTTTAGAGGGTACTTTTACATAGGTACAGGACTTAACAACAAATTGGAGGCACTTGGAATATTTCCATTTCAGACTATTTTAAATTTCTACTCCCCTATACTTCAGTAAGAAATACTGTGCCTTCTAATACACAACATTTGTCAGCTAGAGCGATATGATGACATATATTAACACTAGAAAAATGGACACATCATTGTGTCACTTTGTGTTCTTCCACACAGACAGAAAATTAGTATGAAGGCAAAACAAACATGGACAAGAGTGAATGTGACTTGGAATTCTTACCATGAATTGGTTGTGTGGAAGTTACACATCAAAGAAATATAATGATCCAGTGTGATGAAGTACAGTGTGGTGTTTTGAACCATTTATCAAATGAATTTACAGAATAATTATAGTATCATAATGTATACATTTCATTTACTCCCCATACCCCAGTTAATTTAAAGATGAGTATTTCGACATGGGTAATAGAACCACTTCTGAAATACAACACATTGAGCATAATATTCTGAATTCAACAGGTGTTTATTTGTCATGGTGTCCAGACAGCATGTATGTTTGGATTTCCTGAATCAGGCCTTTTTCTGAATGAAGTACTTCGTAACTCAGACATTTGGGAACTGTTGGTATTATCAGGTTTTAGGAGGATTTTTGACCATATATTCAGAGTATGTATCTCATTTATGTGCTTTATCCGTGCTTATAACTACTACATAACCCTGGTTATGGTCATCAGGAGTAAAGACAAAGATCTTCACTTGTGAGAAGCAGCAACACTCCCATTTTCAATCATCATGACAGAAGATATTAACAGGTTTATAAATATGAGCAAATATAGAAAATCTGACCTTTTCAAGGTGTTCGTGTGAAGGTTTATTAGAAATTTTGTCTTTTTCAGAATAAAGGCAAACCTACTGATATACTAATGTGGTATAGAATGAATTTATTGTGACATAGGGTCAGTATATGAGGGATTTCCAAACTTTCACAATTATAAAAACCACATCAAACTCCTGATTGAGACAGTCAAAGGTAAAAAAAAAAAAAAGTTTTTCTAACATTTCAAGATTTTCTTTAATAAGTACTGGGTTTCTAGTGGATATTGAAAATGCACATACAAACTGTTGGATGCAAATGAAACCACATTAAACCATTAAATTACATAAGACCATAAGAACAGTGAAATTTCCTTCTGTTCTCTAGTGATGTGGGAAAGTTGCTTGAAATAAAATACAGATTATTTATTAAGTGTCTGAGATGCTGAAGGCCTTTATTGTGACTTAGAAAGACATCATAATAACATAATGCAAATCTACCTCTCAGCCTGTCCCACACTGTCCCACATAAACATACTCTTTGGCCCATATTTAGCTGGTCTGGTCATAATACTGCTAATACTCGTGTAGTCCTTTGACATAAGTAGATTTTACTGCAGGACCTTTACTAGCAGTGGAATAGCACATTTACACGACATTCCTCTTTCAAATCTTTTACTCAACTAAAAACTTTTAATAGTTCTAGCACCACTGCATCTAACACGTCTCTGAATTATCCGTCAAAACACCTGTGGGTGATACTCGTCCGCTCTTTAAACCTGCGTCCGTATTGCATCAGTCCATGAACTCTGTTGACACTGACACACCACACCGTGACACTCGTGGTCAATAAACTCACATCACCCAGAGCCTGCAGACTCTTCACGGCTCCCACGACGACCTGGTGGTCCACCCCGAGCCCGGACGCCACCTGTACGCTGTCCACACCGTCATCTGCCTTCTCCACGAGCCGCAGGAGCGTCTCCACCACACCGGTATCCGCCATGTTTGAGCCGTAAGAAGCCCGAGAGAGACCGGATGTAACGTCACTTCAGCAAAGGCCGTAAACACCGGCGTAACGGACGTAAGAAAACATTTACCGTAAATGCTGTAAAGGACAGCGAACATTTTTAACTCTTAAGGTCTGGTGTACGCATTTCACACTTTTGTGTTTTTTATTGTTAAATGTGATCCTGTATTTCCAGCTCAGCTTCTAACACCAAATACTAATAATTTTAAATTATTAAAACAAAATGTGCCATTAAAAAACATTCAAATCAATGTGTCAATTTTACAGCTAAAATATCTATTTTTTTAAAATCGTATTTGATACCAATAATTAGATTAGATGTACTAAGTGAAAAATAAAAGTACAATATAATGTAGAATTTTTTATATCTACCATATGAAGAGCACATTTTTTTAGTTTAGCAGTATGTGACTTTTTGACACTGCACAAAAAACAATAATGTACAACCATAAATGTTGCTGCTAATCATTGACATAACCCAGGCTGTAATAACTACACACAAAAATCCTTTGCATGTTATGTAATGAAAATAATTTATTTTTCAAATTTTTGTATGGTTAATATCTTTGAAAATATTTGAAAATGAATTAGTATTTGTTTGTACTTGTGTAAAATGTGTTTGTTTGAGCCTGCTTTGTGTTGGAAGTGGGAGTCATTACCATTTTGATGCATGCATGTGCCAATCTTACTTATTAGATCTTAACCCATTTTAACCCACTGTCCTCATTTGAGGACAGCATAAAAAACGATGAAAATAATGACAAGGATTGGTTA
>JAPQRQ010000027.1:5045053-5072026 GCA_037367365.1 Apogon talboti | reverse complement strand
GGACAGATTTGGTTGGATTTCTTCTCCCTTGATAACCAACATAGGGGACCCCTAGTGGAAGAACCCTATTGATTTCAGCTTCTCTATGAGTATTAGAAGTCATCCAAATGGGGGCGCTTTAGTTGTAAATCAGTTGTTTTTTTTTACATAAATCAAGCAATAATAGGCCAAGTGAAATAAAATTTGGTTCATATTGACTGTCTGACAAACATCCATTTTCTCCCTACCATCCAGTTCATATTGTGTCATTTTCATTCACTAGGTTGAGTTTTGTGGTAAAAAATTGGTTCTCTGACCATTATTCTGCCACTATCATGTCAATGTAGTTCAAAGTGAATTCATATCGATTGCCTAACAATTATCGTGGATAGATTTATACATCGTAGAGGATTGGGGAGATTTCAGGGACATACCCTTGCTGTCGGCCCCCGACAGCGCAAGCCTCGTCAACTAATGTAAAGTGACATGAAAATTACCATTGCATGAGTCTAACTGCAAGTTATTGACATTACATGAGTGTACACATGAGCCTGACATGCAAAAGCTCTGGTCCCATGTCATAGTCAGAACAATAATTAAATACTCCTACAAATTACCTTTCTACTGGGCTACTGAGTTGTTATTTTACTGTCGTTCTACTGAGTTACTGTGTCTAACGTATCTTATGATGATTGTGTTTCCCTACAAAGATGATGTGATGCGGTTGATATGCAAGAAAAGTCAATAATATGACATGGGTCCAGTCATGTTTAGAAATTTCAAAAGTTAAGTTTTTAAGACAGCTAGTGGTGAAGATTCACATTACAACTAATTGAATACCCATCTCACCCTTCTCAGCAGCAGCCATGGTTAAGGGGACATGAAACCTGTATGAAGGCAACTGGACTAATCAGAGTCCAGTTGCCGTCGTATAGAACTTAGACCTTTTAAGATTACATTAGCTAATGTTAATTTCATTTTTTAACGTACATCAACCTAGACACACAATGACCTGGATGACTGAGAATCTTAACAGACATTAACTCTGTTCAACACTCCAGTAAGTGTGATAATACAACTAAATGCTGTCACCCACACAAAACAGCAAATCACAGTAAGTAGTACAGGGTGTTCACAAGGTCTCTTTACAGTGTAAAAAAAAATTACAAAGCAATTGATGACAAATGTAAAGCAAATTTGTTCCATTACTCAGTGGTTATCAAAGTGTTTAATCACATTGCATTGGGTATTTCAAGTACCCTGTTGATGAAACAGGTTCTGTTTAATAAAAACCTAAAAAAAATGGCTACTCCTCAAGAAATGACACAATGTGTATCATGGTTTATTGAAACAAAATCAGATATGCAGACTCAGTGAAACTACAGGATTAAGTATGGAGGACATCCACTGTCACGTGTCAATTCATGCATGGCACAAGAAATTTATGGAGACAAGGACAGTGTTGGATAAAGGGAAAAGTGGAGCACCAATCACTCAGATATCCCTGCCCTGGATTTCTGTGTATGGGGTTATGTTAAAGATATCATGTATCCAACAAAGATGAGGGACATCAATGACCTGAAGCTAAAGATCACTGCTGCCATTGTCACCATTGATGAGGCTATGCTACAGCCAACATGGAAACAAATCCTGCACCATCATACTGTGCTTCATGCAACTAATGGTGCCCATAGTGCTGTGTGTTTTAAAGTGTATTAAATGAGGTAAAAAAACTAATATATCCATTTTCCATTTTGTAATAATTTCCAGATTTTTCTATTCATTTGCTTTTGTAATAAATTTGTTAAATTGTAAAGTGACTTTATGGACACCCTGTATATTAACATTTCTGCAATTAGAAATGTTAGACATTGTGCCTTCAACTCACCTTCATAGTTGTAGTCTTGGTTACCTCCTGAGCCCCCGGTAACCTGGCTTGGATAGGCAGTGCTGTACGAATATCCTCCCGACCCCCCCTGATTCTGGTTGAAGTTCTTCTTGCCCTGCCCATAGCCTTGGCCGTACTGGTTATACGGACCCTGTCCTGAGGGGCTACTGGTTTGGTAGCCCCCTGCAGATCCACCACTTGTCCCGGGAGGACCTGAAAAGGGCGCTTTCCCACCTCCTTTGTGCATGGGGGGCTTCTTTTTTTGGGTTTTAGCGGCAGATGTGGCAGTGTAGGCTCCGTCATTCTGGTAGTATGAACCATAGGACACCTGAGCGGAGCCGGGCGCCGTGCTGGCTGGAGGACCACCTGACGGGCTGCTCGAAGCCCCGGTTCCGCCGTTTGTACCACCACTGTTGTAGTAATCTAAGGAATTGAAACATCACGGCACAATCTTAATACAGTATAAACATTTTAAAAAATGAAGACTACATATTGATTTATTTTGTCGTGCAAAAGTAATCAGACCCTGCAGCAACACGGTGAAGTATGGCGATCACATTTATTAAAAAAAAAAACAAAAGACATATAAAAACAGCCTCAGCTACAAGTCTTCCATCCCAAACATGTATCAGCCAGTCTGTGCGCGCAAACATTGAGTTAACAGCCTCAGATCATTGCTGCCTAATTCTGTTACAGATGGGATACTGGAGCGATTAAACTCTGCTTAAGTAAGACCATCATGCATTAAGTGTAGTCAAGACTGAACAGTGTTGCTGTTGTGACAGAAAAAGCAGATTCTAAAACTAACAAATGTGGCTATTTATAAGAGCAAAGAAAAAAAAAATATATATAAAAAGCTTCATGATTCTGACATTAAATGAAAAACAATGGATCTTGTGTGAGTATTCTGATCTAATTGAACAGTATGGAGACAGATAGATAAGCTGTCGCGGTCTTGACCATCTCCAAAGAAAGAAGAAAAAAGGCAGTTCATCCAGCTCCCACAGGACTTTACATCATCATGATCCAAACAAACAAAAACAAAACTCCGCCCCAGGTCCAAACAAAGGGAGGAAATGTACATTAAAAAAACAAAAGAACCCTGCAGTTTAGGGAGGTCCATGTGTTTTGGGTACATCCACGGCGAGCTGACAGAACAGGAGGTGACTTTTGATTTCTATGCATGCAGAGGCAGACCATCTCCCCAGGGTGTCACAACATGACAAGTGGAATTGGCACGACAGGACAGGGCGGAGCAGTTGATGTCGCTTTAGTCCCAGGGGTGCGGACTTGGTGGTGAAGGGTGTTCGTGATGCTGCTGGAACACTACTGAGCGTTTTGTCCATTTAGTGGATTGTTAAAGATTTTCTAAGACTGGGGGAAGATCTAAGTCGCAAACTCGTGGTAGCCATAGCAGTCTGAGACAAAGTCACCTAAAGAGTGAGACAGGGCAGAGAAGGGAAAAAAAATATCAAAATTAGATTTCTTTATTTGGAGGGGTTTTTTCTGCCGTAAAAGTGGCAGTGGTCAGATTGTTTTCAAAACTTAGTTGGTTTTTAGATTTCTCTGCTCCTGTCACGCTCAGGTAG
The DNA here is from genome assembly GCA_037367365.1 of Apogon talboti. Lineage (NCBI taxonomy): Eukaryota > Metazoa > Chordata > Actinopteri > Kurtiformes > Apogonidae > Apogon > Apogon talboti. The sequence continues at coordinate 5,068,570 of JAPQRQ010000027.1, read as the reverse complement.
GTCAGTCCTCAGAACAGGCTCCCAGAGGGAAGAAGGGGGTTCTCATAAGAGGAGAGAGGCTCAAAAAACAGATCAATCCTGTGGCTTAAAGCAGAGAAATGTAAAATCGCTGACGTGGGAACGGCCCAACATGGTTCATATTTGCTGGATTCTAGAATGAAGCCATTTTTTGTCGTTACAGCATGAGGGAAGTACCAGGATGTCTATACTGAACCACAGGCTTACAGCTAACTACAGCCTTAAGAAGAGCACATATCAATGTAAGAGTCATAAATGAGGAAATGAGTACTCACTGTATCCAGAGGTAGCACTGTTCCCATAACCATATGTTCCAAATCCACCTGGCGGGATGACATAGACTTTAAAAACTGAACATAACATGTCAGATATATTCATAATAATCTGATATTTTATTTCCTCAAATAACTTGTAATCAAATAAAGTCTGAGTCAATACATTATGGTCAAACTAAACAAAAAAGCAAAAGGGGGAAAAACAAAGGGGAGTAAACGGCCATCACCAAGAATAGTATTTTTTTTTCTAACTACAAAAGTGCCCTCAGACGAAGTAGATCTAAGTATTATAAAACAGTGCTGGCCAGATCTCAAACAGTGGAAAATGAAGTGAAAAAAGTTATGGTATTAAACCTTTTGATATTTTTTCATACAGGTGACAAGCAAATACGCTGTGGGTACCTCAAATTATAGAAATGTGGTGGTTATGTATTACAACAGGCCCAAATGAACTGATACAGGATCTGTAGAGTTGGTTTTAACACTGTAATAGAGTAACTACAACAAGGGAAAAAGAAGGAATTAAACAAGAATAGGTGTAAAATATAAAATATTAGAGGGATTTAGAGAATAACAGACCATCAGCTTCTGCAGTTAAAGTAACTAAAGGTCAGTGTTTGAAAAGACTACAGCAGTACATCTGCTTTGAGTGTCATTTTACCTCCTTGGCCATAGCCTCCTCCATTATTAAAGCCCCGGCCCCTTCCTCGACCTCGTCCTCCTCTCCCTCTGCCTCTTGGTGCAGGCCCATCTCCAGCTCCAGACGCTCCCATCATGCCAAAGCCCGGGGTGTGCTGAAGAAAAAAGAACTCAGTCATTAATGTTGAAAAGCACATTTCTACCCCACCAAGGGGTGTGTTTATAATGGTATGATGTGTTCTTAGGCTTTAGGCGGACTACTCTTACCATAGGTGGTCCCTTTTTCTTCTTGGCGGCCTCGGCTACTGATCCCTCGGGGAAGAGTCGTTCCAAGGCAGCCAGCGCAGCGTAAGCCTTGGCCACCTTCTTATTTGATCCAGTCCCCTGGAACTTCTGACCGTCTATCTCCACCTCCATGACAAAACGTTTATCATGGCTGCCTCCAGTCTCAGATATGAGCTCATACTTGAGGCCACGACGCTTCTCGTTCAGCTCCATCACAGGGTTCTTACCATGTTTAGTCAAGATTGGTCCCTGTTGACGAGCAGTCTGAAAAGAAACGGACAATGTCAACAAGTTGTGCAAGTCATGACTGAAAAGGAAAAACATTCTCCAGAACAAGAACAGACACAAATCCATGCAATCGTCAGTGGAGGTGTTGTGTACCTCTGCAGCATCAGTGGAGTCTGCATTGACTGCTCCTGTGACGGCAGTGGGTGCTTCAGTGGGTGCTATTGTTGGTTTCACGTCTTCCACGGTTACTTCTGCTTCCTCTGACTTTATTGGCTCAGCAGTTTTTAGTTCCACTCCTGTGGGTAGACCCATATCCTGGAGGACCTGCAATTGACCACATTGTAGTTTAAAAAGACAATTTTACATAAAATAACATCAATAGGACAAACAGAAGGGAACTATATTCAATTACATAGTGCATTTAATACTCACTTTTACAGCTACATGTAGCTTGGCAGTGCGTTTGGATGGACCAGAGGCCTCAAAAGATTTGCCCTCCACTTCTACAGCCATGGTGAAGACTGGGACATGAACTGGGCCAGTCTGTGAGACCAGCTTATACTGGAGACCTGGCTTCAGCTGGTTCAACCTCATTAGTGCATTCATAGCCTGAGGAGGTTCAGCTTTCTCATCTGGAGCTGGTGTACAGCAGAGAATGAAGGCATGACAACTCAATAAACAGATGAAACATACATTTTTTCTACAGATAGAGCAAATATTCATTTTAAGTCCATCTATTTAATCTATATTGACCTATTCGCACGGCTGCTTGGGTCTTTTGTATTCTACAGTTAAAGAATGGGCTACATATTACATGGACCCACTGTATTGTCTAAGACTCTAAAGTCCAAAGCTATTCAATGTCTAATAACTGAGATGATCCTATCATTACAATTTACCAAAAATTACAGCTCTTACATTTCTTCTGCAGTTTTTTCTTCTTCTTATTGGGGCTTTTGTCATCAGTTCCCTCCTCTTCTTCAATAGGCCGTTTCATTGGTGGAGCGTATGCAGTACTGGGGGGGATTTGGACTGTGCCAAAGTAACACATACAATTTATAACACATTATCATACACATGTAATAAATACACGTGTTCCTAAGGTTAATACTGTAACCATCTCAAACTTAAATGCTCGGTTGTCCTGCCTTACCTGTGTAATCTATTGGAGTCTCACTTCGTGGTTTCTTGGGCATCTTTGAAGGAAGAGGATCCATTCCAAGCACTTTGTGAAGCTGTCCGAAAGCCGACAGCCTTAAGGCATGCTGAAAATATGAGATGGTAAGTTATGTATGATTACAAAACAATACATACATAGATACGTTTGAAGCTCTCTCACCTGTGCACTCTGTGTTATGTCTTCTCTCTGCTGGAAGTCCAAGTGACCGATGGCATCTGTGGGCTCCTTCTCACATGGATCAGAGATCCCAGCACCATCTGCCACAGAAACACCTGTGTTGAACACATAAACATACATACATCCACCCACGAGGATCACATCAGTGTGAGGTGAAGGATATACGTACCTGCCATGAGAATTCCTGAAGCGAGACACTCTAGAACTCTCCGCAGAGCTTCTCCTGCCCCCATGGGCCGGTTCCCTGTGCCAATGGCTTTCTCACAGATCAGCTCCAGCGGCTAAAGGAGGAGAGGGAGGAAGATGACTCGTCATTTGACAACGCTATTTATGAGCGAGGTCACTAATAAGAGAGATTTCAGGTCACTGCGTTAGAGCTCTGAATCAGTGAACACAGGCTTCACTCTTCTGAAATGGAGGCAGCACATTTTCTGAATTTGAGCCACGTATACATGACATTACATCTATAGATGTAAAAATATAATGTTGTTTATAAACAACATTTTATTTTTACCACTATCATCAAAATGGCTGGCACATTTGAAGAGACAACAGATGAGAATTTTAAAACTGCATTGGATGAAGTCAATCAGACTTGCTGAGAATTTACTGTTTACAAAAACATCTTTTTATGTTTGCCACCCCATCGTTTTAAAAACTGTGTGCACATTAACTCCTTGTGTACAAGGAGACTGTAAAAAACCCAGGCATATCTTACCCAGCCACGGAGTGGGGCCCATGTGGGGACACGGACACACAGGTCCCTTAGGATCCGGATGACGATGACACAGGAACGCAGTCCATTGGCTCTGGCCTAGGGACACATGCGGGGAGGGGGAGGGGGGCATGAGGAGGACAAGCCGCCTTAGTCAAAAAAAAAAGCCAAGATGTCTATATGGAGCATAAAGCAAACATCCAAGTAAATAAATTAAAAATGAAGCCACACAGACTGTAACAGCTTAGCTTTGTCATTATGGAAATGCACAATTATATTGGATTATAGAAAATGTTTTGGTTTTGTTGAAAGATGCTACTTATTATTCAGTCATGACTGTAAGTTAAAAGCCAACATGATTGATGATAAGTATTAAAACATTTGTACATGTGGTGAAGATCATGCTTAAGAACTAACATTAGAAAAAAAATCCATAAAGCCAGCACAAACTTTTTACCAGCTTTAATGAGAAAACCAAGTGAGCTGTATAAAAGGGTACGCTGACATGTGCTGTCATTGAAAGGTCAGTGACAATCAGAAAACAAATAATTACAAAGATTATTCAAGGTGCAATATTCCTGTAGCTGTGGCACACAGAGTAACAGAAACAGCCAGAGAGCGGTAGAAGTTGAGGCCACATTTTCTACAAAAAGAAGCTGCAGAGATGGAGCGTTGGTTGTTATAGTGTGAAAGCCAAAGATGACACAGGCCACAATACTACAATGAGTTATCAACATGATTTATAAAAAGACATTTTCTCTTCTAAAACTACATAATGAGGCAGTGTAAAGGGCTTTAGCTTGCATGTGTGAGAAAATAACAACAACTCACTCACACCAACACTGACATTGTAGAAATATTGCACCTGGATACACGGTGTATTAGTCCCAGATTTGGATTTTGGTTTTTTGCCTAATGCGAGTTAATCAGTTTGAATGTCGGCCAGGGAGACTAATGAACTCAGGGACTAAAAAGCAGCAATGAACGTCTTTAAAATGGCGCTGTGGCTGAACCTGTTAAGTGAGCAAAGCAACTCTACAACAGTGTAATGACAAAGGTTTCCTACAAAATAAACATCCAGATCATCGGGTATTACTACAGGAAATACACTTCAAAAGAGTAAATAAAAGAAGAAACACATGAACGCCCAAATAAAAGACAAAAGAACATACAGCATAAAAACCAAACTCAAAACTACTTCTGTTTTAGAGACAAATAAAGACAAGATCCAAACCTGGAACCACTTAGCGTGGCGGAGAGACGCCAAGGCAGTTAGGCATTTCTGCCTGTCCAGAACATCCGGGGGATCGTTGACTGAAAGCGTTTCTATTGGCAGGTGGAATAAGAAGACAAGGTACAGTTTGACCAAGGGGAGTTCTGTCAGCCGGCCAGGGGGAACACAGGCAGCCTTCCCAAGCCACAGGCAGGAGGGGTAAGGGGAGGGGGACCCCTCCACTGGAGAACCACCAATCGCTCTTAACCTCCCAGTTAGTTTTGCACGGCCCGGCACACAATATTTAAACTTAAAACCCACGGAGACGACAGTATTATAAAGTGGGTTGGACAACATAACAGTCGTAAAAATCCCTAGCACAAAAATGTCTGTTTATTTAGAGATTATTTACTGTATCAAAAGGGAGGTTGTCTCTCCAACTCAAACAGATGCCTTAGATTCAGCGCTTAAATGGTCTGCTTTTCTTTTCGGACATTAACAGGAGGCAGAGCCCCTCCCCTTCACCCCTATACTGGGTGCACTGCACTTTGCCCCTTCCGAGACAGAGAGCGGCCAGTTGGTCAAAGGTCCAGCGTCCCTAAAAATTGACAAACTAGAAGGCTTGACAGAGAGAATCAGAATTGGAACCACAGGCAGACGTTATCAGATGCACAAAAAGTGGGTATTAAAACAAGTCCACACTGCAGCAAAACTGATGGCTTGAAAAACAAAAGACCCAAAGTGGGCATCGCTGTAAGACCAGGGCTACAGATAAGGTCAAGGTTCAACACCTGCTAAAACTAAGGTCCTCATTGCAGTTGAGAGTACCCAAAGAGAATGTCAACTACTGCAAAGCTTACCATGTTATTGCACAAGTAAGCACTAATAATAATGTAAATACTTGATGAAGCCTTTGTCTGTTACATCCTAACAACTTGGGTCTATCCAATGGATTTCTGGATACATACCAAGTGTCCCTTGTCATTATCTGTAACCTGAAGCCTTCCGTACTAAAGAACAACAGTGACAGTCAAGAGCCCGTTGCTGGGTCTAATAACCAAGGAAGAGTTTCAGCGCACACTCTGCTTCTCATTTTTGCTGCAATGCAAACCGTTCATCATCAATGATAAAACACATGCAAACAAAGTGGTCTCTTTCTTTTTGTATTTTGTTAAATTCTCAGTAAGCCTTCATTTCGTTGTGAACTTGATCATTAAGGGGGGAGAGAAAGCCATGTCTTCAGCAGTCAGTGAGCTACCTGCCCTGTACTGTATATTGGGCCATCAAAAATGTACAATTACATTACATGGAACTATGAGAGTGTCTAGAGAGCTATAAACATAGCACATTTTCATTATGTGACAGTGCATTCTTGTCCCCTAGCTCCATTGAAGGCCCAATAAACAATAGCTGTCTAGCCTGGTTGCCTGGCCTCCCTGCTGGAGGTGGGAGTGCCACTAAAAACAACACAGGGGCCCTGGTGTTGGCGCTTACCTCCGGCTGCAGCCCTCTCCATCTCCTCACGCACCACAGGGGAAGTCAGGTGAATGGTGAGGGTCAGAGGGAGCTCCTTGGTGTTCTTGATGACTATACTGGCCTCACGGATGTTCTGGCTCACCACGTACTTATCCTCTGTGATGAGCTGAAAAATTATGATGTAAAGACATTATTTATATTAAAAAAAAGGCATAACCACTGCTGATTTTTTTGTGTTCAAGTTCAATTGACAGTAGCAGCAAGAAGCCAGGCTCATATATCATTTCTATTATTATAGGTTTACAAGACTTTAAAACATAAGCCTCACCTTAAGCTGTGTAACCAGGTTTTCAGACACTTTCTTTAGCAGACAGATGGTAGGCTTGTCCTTACAGAGCAGCACTAGCTCCAGATCTAGGTCCCCCTTTAGTAGTAAGCCCTTAGCTACCAGACCCACCCGCATCACACCCCGCAGGGAGCGTGTGACCTGTTCTTTATGGTCGCTTTAAAAACACAGAAGATTAAACAGTTAAATATATGGCATGTTCCTCTTCATTATGATAATACAATCTGCACTTATTTTTACCGATTACATTTTTGGGAAGCCTTTAACATATCCTACCTGTCTTTATCAGCATCTGTGTCTGAGTCCACTTTTGAAGACCCTTTCTCCTGCTTATCCAGCCAGTCTGAGACCGCTTTGAGGGCTCGCTCCGTGTGAGATATCATGTTCTGAACATTCTCCAGTTCCTCCTGTGTTGGGTAGATGGCAGAGTGTTTCGCCATGGCATGTCGGTCATCGTTCATGAAGACACGCATGGAGCGGTGGCGCATTGGGGGAGGCTTGAAGTGAAAAGAGACAAGAAAGGAGAAACATTATTCTTGGTAGTTCTTCTCGGTTCAGCCAGACTGGTTTAGCTCTTTTGAAAACATTTCATCTTTCATCCAAGAGACTTCTTCAGTTCTAATACCTGGTGGGGGAAACTGGACTTATATGAAAGGACAAACAGCAGTTTTCCAAAAGGTTCAATGTTTAAACTTTAGTGATATCTGAAAGAGGTTTTAGACTCCAACCACCTAAACATCCATCACCTCATTCTCTCTTATGCAAAATAGGAAAGGCTCTCATTACAGCCATTGTTTGTTTTGTCAGTTCAGAGGTGATATCAACTCTATTCCACATTTAAACATACTGGGTGACAGTAGTTCACCTTAAAGCTGGGTGCCACCTGCCACAACATGCAAAACAAGAGACATGTGCTGTAGACTCCATGAAAGGAATAGCTCATTCTAAGGTCACAAAGACTAGGTCTACACAAACTAGTGAAAGTGGCATATGCAAATATTATGGCTAGTATTACAACTTAAGTATATTAGCTTGTTTATCAAGAAAAGGAGACAGACTATTTTGAATGGAATGTTCCATTTGTCCAATTGGATAACCCTAAGTTTTATATTTTCAACCGAACAATAGATGAGAACTACCAAATTACACCAGAACATTATTTATGCAATGAGAATGATAATCCAAGTGCAAAACAAAGGCATCCAAGCAGGATGTCATTAAATTTGCTTGACACACGATAAAACCAACATCTACTTTTTTATGTACATTATGACTTCTGTGCTGTTAGTCCTTGAAGATAAAGAATAAATTATTTCTATTTACAACAGAGGTCTTCTTCCCCACCTTCAGCCCATAACACAGATTTGACAATGTTCCAGGTTTTACTCAGAACAGTTATTCAACAAACTTTATTAATCCTGTTTTATCAAACAGTCATTGGTTACCCTAGACAGCGCATTTATCAAGAATAAAAGGCTAAACTTAATTACATGGACAGGCCTACTCTTTGTGCCACTGGCCTGCCTCTGATTAATTAAAACACAGAATAACATGCTCTCATGTCTACGCCAGCTTGTAACGCTAGTGATTACACAAGAGTATGTGTAGAGACAGCCAAAGCCAATTTGAAGGAGAGCGGTGATGTGGAAGCTGAAGCATGTGTTCCTAAAGCCTCAGGCGGATTGCAATGACAAAACTCTGGCACCAGCCCTGTGACTTAAATTAGATCTGACACATTCGCATTTATTTGTCCTGTTAATGGTGACATTTAAAAAAAAAAAAAAGCTATTGTGCCTATATCAAACGTGGAAACCCTTGACAGAGAAATTCACTATTTCAATTAAAGTTGCGGTAATATTTTATAAAAAGGTTAGAAAATTAAGGATTTAAATCAATAAACTTATCTACTTGATAAGTTATGTCAGTATCCAACGCATTTTTACCATTGTTCTGGAGACTGCGGTGGCCCCTCTATCCAGTGCACAGGAGTGTTAAAGGGGGTCCTCTTAGCAACCAGGAAGTGTTGTAGACCGTCTGTAAGGAGAGAAATCAAAATGTTTTTAATCAATTTAACAGTCATGGGTGAAAAACTGGAGCTAATTCTGATCAACAAACAACAGATGGATGGTTTTAACACAGACAAAGTAACTTCTGTTGACATGTAAATTTGTTCAGTTATGTATTACTCAGTCCAAAAACACTTAAAGACGTTCTACTCTCTGTTTATCTCCTGAGTAACTAAAGTGGACACCAGCTGTAGGAACATAGGAGGATTGTTGGCAGAGTAACAAATGCCTCAGGACAGAAGCACAGCCCTATTTTCTCAGCAACAAATGCGATTCATTCTGACAAATTGCACTTTGATCATAAGGGTATTATTCATGTGCACAAGTCATAACTGCACATTTCTGACCAGCTAAAGATCTTATAACTTTAAGGAATGACTGGAAGACATTGCTCAACAGGATTTGTAAAGTGTAAATGTCTATGATAGTGTATATCTTCTGTTTTCAGTCTTTCCTGCACTTTATTTTTGTATTTGCTGCTGTCAACTGAGAAATGTCCCCATTATGGGATCAATAAAGTCTATCTTATTGTAATGTAAAATTATTCATGTGACCTGCCTACCTGCACAGAGGTATATTATGATTCTGTACACATTTAAAGACAACAAATGCAATCAAAGATATTTATAGATTAGATCTACCGAGACATAATATACTAGTATGGGAGCACGGTGGACAGTCAGACAAAACATATTCTTTCCACTTCAACAACCTTGATAGGCACCGATAATTTGGTTCAGGACAAACAAATTCTCACAACAGCAGCTGTGGAAAGTTAGAAGGGTCTGAAGAACAAGCAGGAAAAGAGTATTGTAAAATGTACAAAATTCCTCCACAATTATCCATCTACATTACCTCAGATGATGTGCAGTGCAACCGCTCTCGTGTTCAACCTGACACACCTACAGTCCTGGTTTCATAAAATAACACGGATAATACACGGTAAAGGCAACTAACGGAGAACCAAATCGGGAAATAAATATTTTTCATGTGTTTTATTTTAAAACCAGCAAGTTGTTGAAGCGTGGCACAGAGGTAAGCCAGACTAGTCACCGCAGTCAAATGACTACATCCTACTAATTCGCAATTCATAATATTTGCACCAGGAGTTAAGAGTGAACTATGACAACGCAACTTGAAAGTTTGTGGACGCAGAAACATGAGTTTCATATGGGGGTATCAAAAACAGTCGCCATTTTAATTCGGTGCAGCGTCCAACGGGAGACGATAGCGGCTAACATCCCCCAGAAAACACCACAGCAACCGTTGTTCAATATTGAGCGATGTTATCCTACTCTGTGTTACATCGCATGCACCAACATATGCCCGGTGAAAAGTGCAAATCTATACAGAGCCGCAAAGAGTTGGCATTCACAGAATTTGAATTTAGGCAGTGTGTTGCAGACAGCAAAATGGTCGAGGAAACGGGAGCAAGACCCCATTGAAAGCTTAGCCACTGTTAGCCATTAGTGGTTTAGTTTAGCTGAACAATGCTAAATTAACCAATTTTCTGGTGAGCATATGATATAACCAAGGTAGACCATACTACCCAATGTCATTAACTATCACTAGATTCAATTACCTATGAATAGTTACAACACAGGTCACATTCAAATCTGTTTTTTTTTTTACTCACCGCGGCGTCGTTGCTAATAATGGACGATACAGCACGTTAGCTCCCGGTGTCGAGTCTTCCCAGTCGGCGTCCGGATGGCAACGCCCACGACCTACAAACTGACGCTGTTCATTGGTCCAAAGTCTCATGTGACTCTAAACGTAAGCGTGGAGAAGGAGGGGCAAAATGGAGGAATGACGTTGAATTGAAAGGAGCTGTTTTACCCGCAACAGCTGGACGCTTTCCTATCAGTGTGTCGATTGATGTCGACCAGTGCTTCGCCAGGCTGTTATTTATTTTTCTAATAGTAATAATAAAAATACAGGCCACTGCGGTGAAGGGACCACTTTTAAGGGCGTGAAAGTGTAGGAATTCTTCTTTCCCACTTGTTAACGGTTTAAGACATGAAAAAGTTGTAATCAACTTACAATAGCTCTAAGGTCCGGTTCTAATATTGGTCACATTGCTAAGAACAGAAAATAATGTTGCTAGAAAAAATATTACAACTAGAAAAGCACTCGGAGAGCGCAGACCTCCGCCAAGGCAGCCCAGTTCCCCACCATGCTGATGTAACATATAATACCCTTGAAGTGGGTTATCTAGCAACAGATAAACAATAACCTTGAAGTGGGTTACCTAGCAACAGATAAACAATAGGGCCACGTTGACATGGTGTCAAATGTCATGTGCAGAGACTGACATGCCAGCCGAGAGGTTATTCAACTGAAAATGCCATAAAAAAATCCTGGATCACCCCCATCACTCGCCTGTTCCTTGTCCCATTTCGGACATTTCCTAAAAATTTCGTTAAAATCCGTCCATAACTTTTTGCGTTATGTTGCTAACAAACAGACAGACAAACCCTAGTGATTACATAACCTCCTTGGCAGAGGTAATTAATATTATACTCTACTTTCTATTTTTTCCTATGCATGACCTCAGTATTGGGATGAAATGCTAATTTTTTTTTTAACTATTTAAGGGTTAGGTTTTTGTCATGACACCACAATGATTTTAAATGAAAAAACAGAAAATCTGAATAATTTTAATTATACTATTTTCAAAGTTTTTTTGTGGTGCAATATAACAGCCAGTTGTTGGTTGCTATAAAAGAGTATTATACCTTGATCTGAATTTGTTTCAATGGCATTTTCGCACTTAACAGTATGAATGTAACACTTAGTTGTACACAGTGTATTTTACACTTACTGTAGGAGTGGAGCTGGAAATAACAAGATCAAATAAAAATGTACACTCTTGCCAAAATGTTCGTCATATGCATGAACACAGCCAAAAGTATCCAAAAAAGAATGTAAGATGCATAAAATGCGCATAACAGTCCCAAAAACAAAATGCAATGATTTGCAAATCCCATTAACCCATATTTTATTCACAGCTCAACACAGAAAATACATCAAATATTTAAACTGAGAATGTGGAGTAAATGTACCATTTTGTGAAAAAAGTTCATGAATGAATTTTAAAATGATTAAAAAAGGCAAGAAAATTGAGTGGTACCACATAGAAACACCTTGAGGAACATGCAAATAAAGAGGTTATTTGGTGACAGGTCAGTAACATCAGTATCTTGAAAGGGGCAGTCTCTCAGAAGTAAAGCAAGGCAGACATTCATCAATCTGCGAAAAATTGCATATACAAATTGTGGAATATCTTTCAGAATAATGTTCCTTATTGTAAAATTGCAAAGACTTTGAATATCTCATAATCTATGATACATAATTTTATCAAGACTATGAGTACCTGTAGAAATCTTGCAAGGGACAAGGCTGAAAAGCAATATTGGATTGCTGTGATCTTCAGGCCCTCTGGCAGCACTTCATTAAAACCAGACATGGAAATCTGAAATGGAATTCACTGGGATATTTCTATTTGTGAACACAGTTTGCCACTCACAAATGCAGATTGAAACTCTATCTATATAAAGACCTATGTGAACATAATACCGGAACACCAACGTCCTCTCTGGGACTAAGGTCGTTTAAAATGGACTGAGACAAACTGGAAAACGTTTAGAAACCATGGACGGCACATCTTCCATGACTAAGGTGTAGCAGGGCCATGATGCCTGGTATCAGCGTTCACTTCAAAAGCCTGCATCTATGATGGTATTGGTGTGCATTAGTCCCTTTGGAATTGGTTGCTTGCACATCTGGGATAGCACCATTAATGCTGAATGGTATATACAGTGTTTTAGAGCAACATATGTTCCCATCCAGATGATGTCTTTTTCAGAGAAGGCCTTGCTTATCTCAGCAAGATGATGCTAAACTGCACAGTGCATTTATTACAACAGCAGGTCTGGATAGTAGAGGAGTCAGGGTGCTGAACTAGTCTGGCTGCAGTCCAGACCTTTCACCAGTTGAAAATATTTGGCCCATCATGAAATGACAAATATGACAAAGAAGACTCAGGACTATTGAGCAGCTAGAATGCTTTATCCAACAAGAATGGGAAAGCATTCCTCACCCAAAACTCCACAAAACTGTTCTCCACAGTTCCCAGATGTTTACAGACTGGTGTTAAATGAAGAGAGACTGACACACAGAGGTGAACACAGCTCTGGCACAACTATTGGTCATAAATAAGTATAGGTTTATGAGATTTCCAAATTTTATTTATTTATTTGATCTTTATTTTTCCAGGTAAATCAATTGAGAACAACTTCTCATTTACAATGATGACCTGGCAAATCATTGCTCTCTATTTTCTATTTACATTGCAACTACATTTACAACTTTACTGGATTTGGGGTTGTAATACAGTATTGTGATTGATACAGTGATAATGACAATTACTTGTTGATTTTCAAATGGTGATAATTATCAGTATTGCAGTATACTGTACATTTTTCTCATCTTTCAGATGTTTTGGGTTGAATTTACATTGTCAGTTAAAACCTATTGGTAAATATTACTTAACTTTACCTTTCCCTATTTTGATGATGAACAAATAATTTATAATTCTGACTGAATATTAACTCTGACTTTGTGTTTTGTTTAGATCTGTCTGTCACGTCTCATAAAGATTAGCTTAATATCACAAAATCATCCTCAAAAATCATCTTCTGCTTTCACTCAACCAAAAACCAGCCTTTACACTTTAAATTCAAAGTACTTACTATCAACATAGACTGATAAGAAATGTTTTTTATCATGAAAACATTTTTAGCCACATCACTCAGCCCTGCAATAGACTAATATGTTTTAATAGTTTGATATATACCTTTAACCTTAACCTCACCCACCAATTTTATCAGTTTAGTTCAAGTCATAGGAAAGAAATATGTTACTTTCAACAAAGATCAATACCACTTCTTTAATTAAACTTTATCTCATATGCTGCAGTTGCAACATATTACTCAGTGCAACAATTCATTAATTATTTCTAATCACAGCGATGTGATTAGCGACACTGAAAGGAACATTTCAACTCAATTTCTAACATTGTCAGTGCTTTGAACATTTCATTTATTTCTGCTAAATAAAGTAAAGCTGCCTCAATAAAATTAAAATGGCTGTGACAATACAATAAATGTTGAACAAATAATAACACTGTTTTTTTTTTTTCTTCTCAATCTCAAACAAAAGGATGCTGTATAAACCTAATTGAACTTGTTGGTATGTTTGGTACTTCGACAAAAAAAACCCAGCAATTTGCAACAAAAAGATGTAAAAATATGACGTTTTTATGAGATGCAGCTTTAACAGGCAACCATTTAATACATATTCTTGCATTCTTGGGTTTTTGTTTGTTTTGGACAGTTTTACATTCTGTTAGCTTTTGAGACACAGCTTCACTTCACTTCCCCATCATTCAGGGAAAATATTGTATACACACATTCACAAACGCTGCAAAGACACACATTCACATTCAGGTCACATCACTACACTAGACACTCACAAAAATGTATTTCACATCTTCATGCTGAGGTAAAAAAAGAAAAAGGCACATTTACTGTACAAACAAAACTTGAAATTGAGATGTTTGCTTCTTCACTTTAGCAAAAAATGAACACAGTAAAGCATTTTTTCTTATTCACTGTACATCTTCTCTCATAGAGGACAGACGACCATGCAAACATGTCCTGTTTATTAGCCATGTTGCATTTTGATATTTTAAATACATTTATAGCCTTTTCCCCCTGGTGCTACAGTTGCTCAGTCTATCATTAGCTGGTCAGTCACTTTAACCCATAAAGACCCAAACATTCATCACCAACCAAAAGAATCTACTGATCTAAAATGTTTAATAACATCTGAACCACTAATTCTATCAATATATGTAAATAATTGGTGTAAAATACAGTTTGTCATCTTTTCATGATCATCAGATATGACCCATTTGGATGTTCAGAGGCTCCGTAGTTACCATGGAAACACCGTCATCTTCTACAACATTGATTCACCAATAAAACCATGGACTTTGATAAATGACTGTGGATGGAGACACTCGTTTTGTGGTCGGTTAATGATATATTTACTGAAAAACTCACTTTTTCCTTCAATTTTCTCTGTTTCTGATATATTAACCCTCAATTTTAATCTGAGCTTTTATGAACATCTACATGATCAGTAAATTAAATATAAGAAAATACCTGATTTCCACTGAAAAAATGCAAAATACAGAGAATGATATTATTATAAATGGTAGTAAAATAAGGAAAACAATTCATTTGGGAACTGCCACAAAAGTAGCACTGGGTCTTTATGGGTTAAAAATCATGCTGTTTCCAATTTGTCTTAAACACATAGGATGACAATACTTAATACTTCATATGAACAAACTGTGGACACTGTTGCTTTCATTTCCATTTCCAACACTGAATCCTTGTCAAGATGATATGCTGGTGAGTTCACCACTGATCCTACGGACGAGTGCACTGGCGTTCTGTAAAAAGTGACAGGTCCCTTTTCCTCCTCAGACATTATTAAATCTTATTACCACTGTTTTTCTCTGAGGTGTGAAAGGAGCCGGCGTCCCAGCGGATTGAGCGGAATGTGCTTCCCTTAAAACTGGCCTGCTGTTTAGTGATCCTGTAGATTTTCCTGAGGATGGCACGTCTCAGCAGGATGTAGACCCACGGGTCCAGGATCTGGTTACAGGTTGCCATCCTGACACCCGTCACCATCAGACTCCTATAAGTGTCTCTGTCACTGCCCAAGGATTCGCTGTAGTAGGACCGTGTGGCTGACATGAGTCCAAAAACCTGATGGAATGGAAACAAACAGCTTTAGTCGTGTGTTTCAGACAACAAAGGACTGGGTGTGGATCAGGATGGGTAAAATGCAGAGGCTGAATTTCCCTATGTGGATAATAAAGCATGAAACCTTTAACTTTTTATCTTTCAAACATGAAATACACAAAATGACGACAAACAGTGTACAGGGAATTCATTGTTTTACAGGTCATGAAAAGTATTCTGTGTAATAAATTTTACTATCATAACTTTCCAATAAACAGTAGACATCCTCAATGATGTTATATTTAAGATTCCTTGCTTCTACCACAGATAGACCATTATAGTTTAGTAGTTATAGTAGTTATTTAATTGTAATTGTGTGTTTTTAAATTGTCTCTTTTCCATTCTTGTAAAGCACTGTGAATTTCCCTGTGTATGAATTGTGCTGTACAAATAAATTTGCCTTGTCTTGCATAGTTTGAGCTAATCTGTCTTACTTAGGTGCAGAAAAGATTACATCATGCATTTTCATCCTTTATAGTTTTGGAATTTACATTTATTTTTACATGACATACATTTTACTCCCTATTTGCCGATATAAAATTTTCAACAAAATATGAACTACAATTT
Source organism: Apogon talboti (assembly GCA_037367365.1). Classification (NCBI taxonomy): domain Eukaryota; kingdom Metazoa; phylum Chordata; class Actinopteri; order Kurtiformes; family Apogonidae; genus Apogon; species Apogon talboti. The sequence goes on along the minus strand of JAPQRQ010000027.1, from coordinate 5,052,507 downwards.
CAGCTCACATCAGAGTTATTTCCATCAATAAAAGAAAAAACAGAAAAAACTAAAAACTAGGGCTGAAAAAGTTAATTTCATTAACTGAATTAAATAAACATGATGAACATTTTAAAATGAATGAAAACATGGAATTGCAGCAAAAGCAGCTTTGTCCTCACCCATTCTTAAAGTCATAAAAGGGCAAAAATGATGTTGCATAATATAGTACATTTAATAAATAGGGGAGTTGTATATCATCTTTAATGTTATTATTTCATCCTACCTTTATCAGCTTCTACACATGATTTCTTCATAATACTGGAAAAACTGCTAAATGTAAACAGGTCATTTCCTTGAACAAAAAAAAAAAAAAAAAAACACTAACTGAAAATAAACAAAAATCAAACTAAATAACTAACTATGTTATTTGAGTATACATTTTACATTTTTCCAGTTTAGGAGGCACATTCAAATTTCTTATGAACTTTGTGATAGTGATGGTGTACTGAATAATAATCTAATGGTCAAATCCACATTTCTATCAGTTTTTATTTTCTCTACGTAACACTGATCAAGCACAACTTTATTACCATGTTAAAAATGGACTAAATGTGTGTTAGATATCACACAAAGCATCGCCTTTCCTTTCCCCTGTGTGATTTGTCCACACTCACCAACAGAGGGCTCCAGCAGATGCAGGAGGTGACCATGATGCCAACCAGCTGGACCACCATCTCAGTGTCATGTGACCTGGCCGAGCGGCGCTGGGAGCAGGACTTCTTCTTCTTCAACCTCGCTCTCACCAGCGTGATCCCACTGATGGTGTTACACACAAAGGCCAAGCCCAGGGAGCTCAAAGCCAGTCCAGAGAACAGCGTCACAAAGGCCAGATCCGTGGCCTCAGTGCCCTCCATAACCCTAATGAAGCACCATGTCCCCGGGTACTGATACGTGTAGGCCCCCAGGCTGAAGAAGGGCAGAAGAGCCACACATAAAGCCAGTAGCCAGATGAGGGCCAGTGCCATCTTTGTCCGCGCTGTGGTCACCAGATGTGCATGCAGTAAAGGCCTTGTGACGCCCAGGCAGCGTTCAGCAGCCATGGCACAGCCTAAGAAGAGCGGGCACAGGCCGAAGAACACCATACAGCCTCCCAGAAACAGGCAGGAGGCATCAGGATCATCCACAGAACCCAAGTTGGAGGCCGGATCAGATGTGGACCCTGATGAGTATCTATTTAGAACTAGAGCTCCAGGGATAACATGTCCAGCCAGGTCCGTAGCCACCAGAGAACTGGCAAATAACAGAAAAGTGGCCTTTGAACGCCGGCGGAAACGGCGGTAAGCCTTGGCGAGAATTATAAGAGCCACTACATTGAACAGGATGCCCAGAGTCATGCTGAGGCCAGCGGCCGTGGGGTTGCTCTTCGGCCGGGTGTCATTCCGCACCACAGCCTCCATCTCCAGCTCCTGAACCACAGCGGTGTAGTTAGAGAGGGGGAGGGAGGCGGTGATGCCAGAGGAGTTGCAGTGCTGCATTGCCAGCATCACGGCTGGGCTCTGGCCTTGACGTGGATCCTCTGCTGGAGAAGATGCTGCGAGGGAAAGGAGAAAGAATCAGCAGAGTGATAAACATTAAAACAACCCCGAGACTCCCAGAGGTCACAGTTCACTCAGTATATTACTAATGTGGTCTTAATGCAGTAAGGGAAATACAATAATATAATGATAATTTGATGTGGCTTCACAAATGTGGTACAAATACATAGCCTAGTACATAATCCACATTACATACTGCATCAAATTTAAAAGCAAACACAACCAAGCACACACAAACTAAAGAAAAACAGAAAACATTGAAAATGCAGAAATTATAAAGGGGTTTTTCTCGAAAGGTGAGTTTTTAAAAACTATTTAAAACACAAATCTGCTCTAAACATTTGGAGCCTCAACTGCAAAAGCACATTCACGTCTGGATTTAAAACAGGAACATGAAAAATATAGATTATTTTAGTATTTTGTATGAAGAAAATCTGATGATGGCATTGTATATATTCTTACTGGCCTATTTTTGAGAAATAAATCTGCTTCATTTCAGTTCTATAAAATTGGGTCACGACTGAATGAGCAGGGGAACATGGGTGGGACCAGTTGAGGATCACTTCCACAGACTTCCTGAGTGCCTGAACTTGAATGATGGCCACTGTAATAAATGACTGTTTTTTTTTGCATGGTTCGTTTTAATACTGGGGAATCTGACTGAAACTGGGGAGTGACTGAAAACAGATGAGACATATCATATCATATCTGCTGACCTTAAGTGACTTCTAGTTCATTCTTGTCACAAATAGGTGCTAGAAGTCTGAGTTTCCTATACATCTTCATAATTTATCCTAAATTATTCTTGAGTTATTTTAAAATGTCCATACCAACAAGGTACATAATATGAAATGGCAGTTTGACTGAAAGATTTGGAAAATAGGATGAGATTTTTTCTTATCAACATAAAAAGATCCAGTTTTCAATGCAGGTAAATGTACTCCCTAACTATCATACGTATTGTTTGTTTATACTCCGTCGCCTCCTTCATGTCCTCTCCCTGATCCTGTTTGGACTGTGTGTTTGAGCATCATGTCAGAAGTCTAACATCAGCTCTTTGGTCTTGGGTGTTTTCAGGTCCAAAGCATCAGAAGGCATCTCAGTACTGACCAGTGTTTCTCCAGCTCAACTGACTCACCTGTTTTGATAAAACAGATTATTTCTCAGCCTAATTTTTTCACTCAAGGCAACACATGATATCTGAACAAGTCCTGACAGCTTCTATTGACACTGTTGAACACATTCCTTGAAACATGCCTTTACCCAGCTACAGCGTAAATCAACAGATCTGTACTGTATGCTGACATAGGGTAAGGATTATGGTCATTCCAGTTTTTTTGATGTGCAGAACATGTACTTATTTACCTATTCATTTTATAGAACATCACTCGGTAAATTCTGTTAGATCAGTTACAGTTTATAAGCCAGTCCATGATAACATAATGACACATACACAGCGTTAACATCTGGAGTCTCATTTCCTTTCTAACTGACACTTTACTGTGGGTTATATAACAATAAAAGCTGTTAAATACTTTTATGCCATAAAACGAATGTATTCACCGTTTCACCCAAATTTCAAAACAAAACCTCTGAGCAAAATTCATTTTTATTAAATGAAATTGTGCAAAATAAGAAAAAAAAACAAATAATTTTTTTTTAAACTTTTGACGATAGCCTAGCCTGTTAAAAATGCATCTACAATGATAATACGCATTTTTCTTACCTTTGTAATAAGAAATCCATGGAAACAAAAAGGATCACTTTGGATTCCACAGTTAGTCATGACTGAACCTACTTCAAGTGAAATAATCCAGATTTGAGCAGTTCTTGTTGATCTCTTTTATGAGGAAGTCTTCAGCCAAGCTGTTTCTTCATTATGTAAGTAAGGTATGTAGAAACTCCCCTCTGTGTGCTCTCAGAACAAGCAGCCTCACTATATCATTGCACAAGCTTGTACTCTGTTACTCTGACTGCCGCTGTCTGGTTTTATACGCTGAGGCTGCAGTGCGCTGACATCGCCTCTGGGTGTCCCAGTGGTAGAATCCCACTCATTTCCGGCGAACAGACAAACCCAGAGGGACAACAGAGTGATTGAAACCCATAGAAAAACCATGAATATTTAACATCCAGCTGACCCCATCGCTCAAACCAAAATATATGGGCTTAAATATTAACAACTACTTGCAAATGTCAATTAAACAGCATGAAAGAACAACAAACTGCTATAAGTGTTCATTTTATACGCAGTCTAGTTATAGTGTAAAAACAGTCTTAAACCTGACAATATGTATAGTAATTACTTCTTATTTCTTTTGTATTCTATGTATTGCCTTTTTTTTATCCACCGTTGTACACTGTCCTTGGATGTCGTGAAAGGCACTTATAAATGAAATTTATTATTATTATTATTATTATTATTATTATTATTATTATTATTAAGGATAAAAATTCTTCAAAATACAATCTAAGTTTAGTCATTATAACACCATAATGAGCCTTAAAACTGCCAAAAATGTAAATTGTGCATATTACAAGCAACAAAATCATGGACATTTAAGATAAACCTGATATTGTTAAATCATGTGTCAGTTGTCTCAATTCTGTTCATCTGTTGAGACATTACGTAAGCCATTGTTTTAGCTTGCTACTGGTAAAATTATTCATTACTAAGATGAAGTTTCTTAATGATCCAGTGTGTAGATTAACAGAGATTTGATTACAGGAATATAATCCGATATTCATAATTATTGTTGTTATGGGATGGAATGAAGAGGATCCATAAAATGGCTCAACAAAAAGCTTTCCTTTCTCACTATCTTTTCTTTTCTTTTTCTTTTTCACAGTTTGTACACACATATGGTAAGGTTTTTCAACTCTTTTGGCACAAAACAGCTGAGAGAATGACTTTCCTTACATATCCATCTTGTCAGCAGCGCTAACATATGGTGAGGCGTATTTCAAGGTTAAAAAAAAGAGGCTGTTCAGTGTCCACAAAGAGTAAGGGTTGTATTGAAGGTCATTCAGAGGTCATCTGGGTACCATTCATGACATCAATTATGTTTCCATTAGTACAAAATCTTTTTAGCAGAGTCCATCATGTTGTCCTGCCATGTTTCTGGAGTAGGTCGGAACAGCCCTCCTCTTCTCCTCTCCTTCCTTTTTCCCATTCATTGTGGGCAGAATCCAACATTAAGTAGCATTACCTACTATATTGGAGTGTGGACCAGATATATTATCCCCTTAACTAAACTTAACCAAAATTGACTATATCCTCATCAATACACAAAGCAAACAGTGAGACAAAGAGAACTGGATGAGGCAGCTTTGTTTTAGCTTCTTACTGGTAAATGTAGCTCCACTTAGCTGGAATATCATATTAAGACATTAAGACAATAAGTTACATGCTTGACAAGAAGTCCTCCCCAGACACAACTCTTTTTTTCCATTTCTTGTAAATCCTTTTTTTGCAGTTCATTAACCAAATACAAATGGCCTCATATCACTGTAGCTTAAGCAAAAGCTGATTTATTGTAAATGACTTTAAGCTGCCTTGAGGTAGGTTGAACATGCATTATCTTTATATTGCTTTAAAGTCCTGTCCCATGTCCCATGTCCATTCTGCATGAAATAAAACACTTGGTGCCTGCTCTATTGAGCCTCATATGGAAAACCTTAATAGTTATGTGGTCAGCTCATACGAGTGTAAACCAGCTGCACTCCTGCCACAACACACATGCACTGTATGTCAGTGTCTGTAACTGCAGAGACGTTTCCAGCTCCACAGGAGGTTGGCAAGACTGCTGTTTCTGCAGCAGGGACATTAGGATTTAATGCTCCAGGCAAGGAGGAATTATTTGGGAGTAAAAGTACACATGTCAAAGGAAAGTGGTAAAATTCCACTTTCAGTTATAATAATAAGTCTACCAGGAGAATATAGAACCTGCTGATGATTTAGAGAATATGGACTTCCTCACATCACAGCAGACACACACAGAGATCTGACTCATCTGACATTCCTACTGTAGTGAGAGGTCATGTTATTTCTATGTCCAAACAGCCGATGGAGTATGTTGCATAATGATGTGTAAATGTGCACAATAAGACTCTTTGTTCATCCAGTGGAGACATTACAGCGGTGTGTTGAAAAATGCCCTCTTTGACTGGCAGTGCAGTGAGGCAAGGAAGGGAAAATCTCTATATTTCTCTTTATATACAGTGTGTGTGTGTGTGTGTGTGTGTGTATACACATGCGTGTAGGTGTGTGTGTGTGTGTACACACGTTGTGTGAGGGTGTGTGTGTGTGTGTGTGTGTGTGTGTGTGTGTGCGTGTGTGTGATGCCATGCCTTTTCCAGTACATTTTATTTAAAATGTTGCTTCACAAACAAATTTAAATTTAATATGCTTATTAAAACACTGTAAATGCAGGTAAAGACTGCCAAACAGTCCAACAGCTTGCCATTTGCTTTCACAGACCATCATCAGTGACATGTGCAGCTTAACAGCAGTATTAGCTGTCGTTAATGCATCAATGTGCAATAAAACCCAGAGCCTTATGAAGATTAACACATGGTTTGCCAGAATAGAGGCGCTCAAAATGGATGGCAAGATCCCAAGAGTAGAGATGGCACAGGAGATGGACCTGCTAAAAAGGAAAGGCCATTAGGATTAGGAAGCAGGAAGCCAATCAGCTCCTCAAGAGGAAAACAAAATAGAAAAGCATGCTTATTATAGGGCAATTTTATTTGTACAGTTACAGTAGAATGGTGTAGCTGATAGTGGAGAGCCATAAAGTCGAGACAAAACATGTTTTCTTTGATGGCAACACAAAAAGCAAGCTCTTGACAAAAAGAAAATTTCTTCATGTTGTCTTGATCAAAACATTTCTTTCTCATGAGTCCCCATGAAAAGCCACTATAGCTGCATTTGCTCATAAATATCTACTTATACATAAAGATAATTCTATGTGTTTTGTGTTCAATTTTCCTGGTACATCCAGTTTTGAAGATTTATTCTATCTCTCTGTAGAGCTTTCCTCTTAGTGCGGCCATGTTTTGGCATTTTAGTTTTTGCTGCTTCTGCAGTCTGATATATTTTACTCCACATGGATGTGATTTGCTCAGTAATGCAGCCATGGTCATTGCATGTTTTTATTTGTACCAAAGGAACAGACTATAACACAGAAAACCATACCACGGAACATCCATAAATTAGTCTTGAGAGTGGCTTCGCACTATCCCCTGCACTGCACAATAAAACACTTGAGTTTAGCGCCACTATTAATGTTATCTTTAATATCAACCCATGACATACTAAATGGGAAATTGTGTTATTAATCACAGTGACATCAGACACAAGGAGCACCACCTTGTCCCGGTGTAACAGGCCAAAGTATACTCCCTGGCTGGAATACAGGCGGGGTTAAAGTAGGCTAGGCCAGAACATACCCAAATAATAACAGTAGTGTTGAGTGATATACACCTAAATAATTCAATTTTCTAACATTTTATTGGGGTTCAGCTTTGTCAGGTAAGTTAAATGAGTAAACTAACTGACTACAATGTTAAAACTTTAAATGACTTTTATTACTTATTATTTGTAACAGTAAAAAATATTCGCCTTGCGCAAAGATCAAAGATGACCGCATTTCTCAGTAGTGTTTACGCATTAAAATAAAATCACATCAAAAACAAAACATTATAATGCAATTGGAATGTGATGTCCAATTAATTTGACTGCTCATTATATAATAAAAGTCCTGAAACTTCAAGTTCTAAGACTAGTCCTCACTACAAACGTTCGAAGTTAAACACTGAAAACAACATAGAATAGAATAGAATAGAATAGAATAGAATAGAATAGAATAGAATAGAATA
>JAPQRQ010000027.1:4994646-5006536 GCA_037367365.1 Apogon talboti | reverse complement strand
GTGTGTGTGTGTGTGTGTGTGTGTGTGTGTGTGTGTGTGTGTGTGTGTGTGTGTGTGTGTGTGTGTGTGTGAGACTGAGCAGATAATATCTTGCAGGTGAGGTGATTAAAAAAGTCCACAGAATGGACCAGCCAGCCGGAGGCGGACCATAAATGGAACAACGTTTGGGTCGGCCCCCTGTCGCCTTTCCTCCACTCCCAACACCACTGGTCATCAGTTTGTGAATGCAGCAGTAGGGGTGGGCTGCCGTTTTCTTTGTTCCTGGTTTTTTCCTGTTTTTGATGTAAGTAGGGAGGTTAGACTTTGTATTTTTGGTTTATCTTTTCTTTTACAGGTCAGCCTTGTTTCCCTAGTTATTTGAGTTATGTTTGTTATTTCGGCCTTGGCCCACCCTGAACTTTAAGCTGCAATTATGTTGAATTCATGTATTGCTTTCTTTTTTACAATTTGTAAATAAAAACCCATGAATGATAAATACATGCAGACCTGTGTCATTGGGGGTTTCTTTATGGCTTGAGAGTGAGGAAAAGTGCCCAATATTTCATATTGTGTTCTAGATTCCCCCCAGACGGGGCGTAACACCGGTATCACATCAAAGTGTGAAACATGGCTGCTGGTCCACCGTGTCAGTGTACACACTTATATGAAGGCACCATCCATTTGGGAACTGCCACAAAAGTAGTACTGGATAAAGTAAGTATTTTAAGATTTATTTGCACAAACAAAACAAAGATATAATTTAGATTTCTGACAGGATGTGAGGGTGTTTGGTTCTGGATAAATATGTGTCACTTCATCTTATTCTCACCTTTTCCAGTGACTGGAAAGATCAGCAACAAGGTGGTGTGTGTTTACTGTATATGTGTGTGTGTTTATGATACCCACTGTAACTGAAACTCTTTTTTTTTTTTTTGTTGGTCCTGTACCACTTAGATGCCAGACCGACCAGCCTGACATGCTTTGGACATCTGAGGCAATATGTGATAATCCAAGCTGCCTGCAGGTTATGTGATAAGAGACTGTGGATTTTGGGGAAACAGCTGGAGCGAGTTACTGTCACACTTTGATTCACCTCATGATAATCGGGACATCCACCCCCTCCATTTTCAGTGGAACATCTTCTGATAAACACTTCATGCATCTTTTGGTTTACAGATTCCTTGCTTTTGTGTTCAAGTTCATGTTCTGAATCATATTTTTCCCACTGAAAAAATGTCTAAAATGTCTGTAGCCTTCAACTGGTGACCTTGTAGAGTTAAGGATGAAGTAATAAAAATTTCCTTAAACAGTGGCTGCTCCCTGTACTTTAGGGAGTGTGTTGTTTATGCATTATACTGGTGCTATTTCTGATTGTTTACACTGACACAGAAGATCAGCAGATTAATGGGTGGCGAAAATGTGTCCTCACATTCCACTTCAACACAATTCTGAAAACTTCAAACTGTGTCCTTGTATTAGAACCCAAAAGAGCGACTCCAGGTCACACATGTGCCTCCTGTTTTTATTTTAATTACTTTAGTATTATTCCTCTTCACATTCACATACTGAGGTGTTTGTGTATTGGTAGGTGGTCAGACCGATGTCGCAACATCTGCAGCATCAATAGCGTGGTGCGATTTTCCTCTTCTTGTTTAAGTCCAAACTAAACAAAAAATGACAGTGTGAAGAATGACCCCTTTTTATTTGAGTATGAAACTGTTCCAAGGCTTTTCTCCCCAAGGGCTCCATCTGATGGGAACTGTTTCGGACACTGATGCAGGTGCCATCATTTCAATCCCTGAAGCAGCAGCAGAGCCAAATTAAAAAGAGACAACCACAGAAATACCTTCCACATGAAGCTCAATGAAATTTTTTGCATACAATTATATATATAAGTGTTAGGAAAGTATTGTGTTATGGCTATTGTTGTGAATGATATGAGTGATTTATTTTTTGAGGACTTTGCTCCAGAGACAACAGTTGGATTTAGTACATGGATGTTACCTCAGTAAACCCAGTGTGTCTCCAGTTCAGGTCTTGAACTCAGTTCTCAGGAAGTGTCCACTACTGTTGTTTCAACCCATTACTGCATGAACTGAATGTGACACAGATATTTGCAGGAACTCAGAACAGTTTTGTCCACTTAAAGGAACAAAAGACCAATATTTTTCAGTAAAACAATGTGTTCGAGGCATTTCAGGAGCCTGCTGATTTCCCAGGGAGTCCCAGGAATCATGTGCACACATGGATTCTGAAAGGAAAACAAAGACCATGTCATTGTTGTCCACTGACAAATAAATAGAGCCTAGGCAAAGGCATCTTATACATTCTAAATATAGTTTATATTCATAATAGTATAATTTATATATAAATTATGGACATTTGTTTTCAAGCTTAGAATACTGAGCAGACCACTGTTAATGATCAGTCCTTAAAGTCTGTCAGAGAACGAACATTTATCCTCATGCAGTAAAGGTTCTGTGTGTAACATTTAATTACATCTAGTGGTGAATTTGTAGATCTGAATCAACTGAATACCCCTCTACCACACTACATAAGGGTAGCTGTAATAAAACATAAAAGCCAATGTTTTGTTTCCATCCTGGGCTTTGCAGTTAAGGGGGCATGCATGCTACCTTAAAGATGGATACTTTGAGCCATAAAAGGAGGAAGCCCATTCAGAGACTCCTCCATCTGAAGGCTCATTCTAAGGAGGCAAAAACACAACAGTTCTTAATTAATTTGATTTTGCCTCATTACACATTACTGTAAACATAGTTATCCATGATATTTTCCATTTCTACGATCATATCATCCGACATCCGCCTTAATCCTACACCCTGGATCTTTTGACTTCCAGGTCAACTTTGCCTGCTCCATGGTTGACATGAAATGCATTTACACATAAGGAACTGATTTCTGTCTAAGCAGTCATCATTAGTGATGAAAGAACCCTTGAACATCAGATAAATGTCTGTCTTTGAAAGCAGGAAGCTACTGTAGAGCTGTTTGTTCTGCACTGATTGAGAGTAGAAACCCCAAACTTCATGTGTGTACAGAATCATGACAGTGATGACTTCTCTAAACAGAGGTATACCTCATGGTACACTTTTAGCACCCTTGATGGTTTAGGTAATTTAACTTTATGGATGAAGTGATGTGGAAATGTTAGAGATATTATTTTTAGAGCATCTTATTGGTTTTCTAGTTAAAATGTTCAGTGTGACATTCAGTGACATCTAGTGGTGAAATTGCAAATTACAATGACATGAATGACCCTCACTTCACCCTCCTCTAAAGTGGCTGTCTTTGTTAGAGTCAAATTTGTATTTTTTGTTGAGAGGAACAGAAGTCTGGTTCAAACTCATTCATTTTACCCTTTTAATGTTATCTGCATTTAAATTCAGGGTTGGGATTAGGGTCATAACACAAAAAAGTGTGGGACCATGATTAATTTCAAAGGAGATATCTTCTAGTTTCTGTGTTTAGCACTACCTAGCAGCTTCCTGAGTAAGACCAATTCAAATATAACTATTACACTGTGTGTATATATATATTAGAGCCCGACCGATTAATTGGCGGACCGATTAATCGGGCCGATTATAACGTATTGCCGATTAATCAATATCAGTCAATATGTAACCGATATGTAACCAATATATTAACTTTTTTTGTTGCGCCCATTCCCCCCCCACGCCGAAAACATACGGGAGCCGGGCGCAGCCAGCATTTACTTTTGAGCTGTTTGCAGCGCTTTACATTCACCCACCCATTCACACACACTCGTACACCAGTGGGCGGCTGCTGCCATCCAAGGCGCTGCCAGGCACCACTGGAAGACATTTAGGGTTCAGTGTCTTTCCTGAGGACACTTTGACACGTGGACAGTCGAAGCCAGGATTCAAACAGCCAACCCTTCAGTCATTCGACGACCTGCTGTACCAACTGAGCCACAGCCGCCTGTGTATATCAATGTTCTTATTTCATATATCGGCCAATATATCAGTTATCGGCCATTATATCGGATATCGTTTTTTTTAACCCCCAATATCGGTATCGGCATCGGCCCTGAAAATCCCGTATCAGTTGAGCTCTAACATATATATATATATGTGTGTGTGTGTGTATATACATACCGGTATATATATATAAATAGCTGGTAATCCTAACCACAATGATCCATGGATGTGAATGTCATCTGCCATAAAAAAGAAAAAAAAAGTTCATTTTGCTCTCTGTAGATACAAGCACCTCAACCTAACTTAATAAAGTTAACAAATAACTTATTCTCAGATTATTATACACTAATAAAATATAATTTTGAATATTCCAATTCTGCAATTACATCCTCTTCAAGCCCCTTAAATCTTACATAAAGCACTTTTATCCCTGTATATTTTGCATAATGTCAGATTATTTCTTTAAATGTTGTTGTTTCCATTCCAACTTTTAGCTCAAGACCTTAAAGAGAAGTTTGGTGTTTAGTCAAGAATCAAATGCACAACAAAAACTGTTACAATATGTGTGTCACAATATTGTAGAATATTATATTTATGTAGTTATCCCTATCAAACACATGTAAGGGTATTTTAATGTAGTTCATCAATATAGTCCATTTTAGATCTTTTGTAAACTACTGGGTAGATTAGTAATAATAGTACTGTGTAAAGTCAGATTTTTTTGTGTACGTATGTAAAAAAAATTTTAAAAAATTAAAGTAACTGTAGTAAAGTGAAAACATTTCCCTCTGAGAAATGGAGTAGAAGTGAAGTGTGATGTGGCATCAAATGGAATTATTTTGGTAGTAGTCAAATACGTAGTTTATATATGAACATACTAAGCTACATTACAACACTGGAATTACGAAAATTTAACCACATTATCACAGCACTTTTATGCATTTTACTTACTGTTTCCAACTCATTAAAATAGGATCCTGACACGAAGTTTGGAAAAGACCGTCCTCAACTATTCTCATCAACATTTTCCCAAAAATTTTTATATTATTTAAAGGTACAGAGAAGCAACTAAATAGCTTTTGTGGTGTGATTATTTTCACCAGCTGCTGTTTCCAAGGTCCAGCATGAACCTCTGCATTTATTTCATTTTGTTCTAAATGACTGTTCTCAATTATGTGGACTGTTTTGTGCATTTATGTAGTGTGGTTAAGTCAGACCATTTCCATGTTATGGTCAACAGAATTCTTACAGCACTTCTTGTTATTTTCCGTGCTAATTGGACGCCAAACTGTTACAAGCTTGTATTGTACCTCCCTCTAGTGGACGAACTCATCAACTCAGGAATGCAAAGTAAGGTGATGTGCTGTTAGGCTGTAATAGAAGCAAAGATTCAACGTGTGAAATTGAAATCACATTTATTGTTTGTTCTGGAGTTGATTCACTTAAAACTTAACCCTTTGTGTACAGCACAGTTCTTTCCTCAACTGCATCTTTTTCTTCTTAGTTTTTGTCATCTCAGCGTCTTTTTATATACCCATACACTCACACACACGCATACTAGCCAGTTACACCGGCTGAGGATATTTCAGGTCATCTTAAAAGGGAGACCTCTAATGCACTGGTGTCTGTGCAGCCACAGACCTGCAACAGGCTCTGTTTAACTTAGTGAATGCCGAGAGAGGATCATGTCTCACCATGCAAAGTGGTCCCCTTTAAGGCCTGGTTTATTAGAGTCCCTTGATACCAGGACGTGACAATCACAATGAAATGTTTTTCTCGCATTTAGTCACTCACCAACTTGCCAGATTCCAACCTGCTGTACTCTCACCAGCACCAGAGTTTCAGCTTGGAGAGACTAACAGATAAAAATAAAAAATACTCTAAGTTTCACCTTGCAGGACTGCAAATACAGAAATGCACAGAGCAATAAAAAATACATAGCATCAAAGGTTGAAATCAAATCACAATAGAGGAATTAAGATCACTTATTTTTTTTTAACTACCTTGCTAATAGAACTGCTGATAGCTCTACTAGCATCAACAGTTTCTTAAGTACATGTAGTTATATAGTATGTATCTATACTCCATAAAAGGGGTTGGGGTATTGTTTGGATTGAACAGTCATGTTTCAAACATGGGCAACACTGGAACAGAGTTTAAAAGGTCATCCGCCTATATGGACCCTTGAGTTATTGCTTCAGTTCGAGTTTTGATAAGAACACACTCTGAAGCAACGTAGAAAGAGACAGACTCCAACCTGAGGAGCCTGGCGCCGATCGCTCCTCATACGCCCGAGGTCACATGTTTCTGTGTTTGGACTGAGGGGCTGACGGTTCTCAAGGAGCTCTGCTTGAAGTTTGGTTTGTGTTCATGTTCAATTGGAATAATCTAAGCCTACAGTAATGACATGAAGTCCCGTGAAGCCACTCCAGCAGTTCTTTTCATTCTCCACGGTGCAGATCGCCGCTGGTTTCACTGTTCGTCCATTGTTCAGTGTGGAGAGTTTCCTCCACCATCAGGTCCAATGTAAACAGCTTTTACAGAGGCAAGACAAGGAAGTAAACAGACTCTTTGGCACATCCTAACACGACGACGGATGCATATAAGTCCTGATCAGACTAAATACAGACAGGCTCCAACATTTATTCACTTTGAGCTAAGGAAACTTCTTCGAGCAGTTTTACCTCCATCTTTTTCTTTAAAATGGGAAACAAATGAGCATTTGCCATGTATGTACATAAACATACAAACTAAGACGCACGCACACAGCGCACTGGTACAAAAGTGCACTGTTAAAACTATTTTCAAACATTCCAAAGTTCTACTTTAGCTTTAAAATGATCTAGCTTACCACATTCAGATGCATAACAATAAATAAATAATAATTTGGGTTACACTGAAAAAAAGGCAGGAAGAAAAATGGCAACACTGTGAGTGGAAAATCTAAACATGTGAAATACGTAACCTTGAACATTTTCTATGGCCCCAGTTCTCAAATAAAGAAAGGGAGATTAAAGAGCGACTGTGCCTTCTACAGAACAGCAGCTCTATCTGCTGAAAACAGCAGAGTATGTAAGCTAAAACTAGCAAAGGTTTACCTCTTAATATCCACTGGGTCACTGGAGGCCCAGTTTAGGGTTAGGGTTAGATTTCAGCCATGTTTAACAGATATTGTTTCAGCTACGGTACATGTTAACACTGAAACTAGAACATGTCCCCTTTCAGATAACACACATACTGCCCTTACACTTCGTCTGTTCTAATCCCAACCCTAACCCTGAAATCAGTGGATGCCCAAAGAGTAATACCTTTTGTTTGATTGTGTATGAAAGTGTGCATATAAGGTTTTATTAGGTGCTTTAAGCTACATTCAAGCAAAATTAATCATTTGGGGACAGTGTGACATTAAAGTTAACTTGGGGATCTTCCCTTTTTGGATGTGCTTCCACTTCTTGCTCCTTTAACCATTCTCAATTAGTCAAATTTCACCCATATAAATGGGTGTTTAAGTAAGTGCTCAGTGATGTCAACATTAAAAAGTGCCATTTTTAACACAGAGTGTTACCACATGTTTAAAGTCTCAACCATGAGACTAGTATGATTATGAGTGTCTTTTAATCTCAGTCAGGACCTTGAGAGGCTGAGACCAGAGCTACTGGTGTGCTGGTAGAAATGGTCAAAGTCTCGCAGGTTAGTAACGCACTTTCGAGGGGGAAAAGGGAGGGCAGAGCTGTACTAGGCAGAGGGGGGATTATGTTTGATGAGGGCTGTTTTAACCCCTGAATGGGAGGGGAGGTCCACATCAACAACTGGACATTCAATATGAACAAGGCAAAAACACAAAACATTAGCTCATCTCTCCTCATAACCTTGGATAGTTCTCACAATCACCCATCCCCGGTGCACAGATAAGCCAGAGAGCTTCGTTCCCATGGTAACAGGACTTAGTAACAGTCTAGAAAGCTGCTTCAAAGGTGCTTGGGGCTCAGAGGGCTCTTTGGAGGGGAAACACTCCTCCTCAACAACACTTTGTGAAGGCCAACAAAACAAAAAAAAAGGAATGGATGGACGAAAAAGAAATCGCAAAGGCAGGAGAAACAAAATAAGAAAAAGCAGCGGGAGTTGAGCTCAGACCGCTTGGGTGGTGAGGGGAATGGGAGTTGGAGTCAGGGCAGGCTGCTCCTCTGAGACATTCTCTATCTCTGTGGCAGTGTTGGTGGGAGCACACTCGGCCAGGGGCGTGGGGGAGTGGCTGTTGGGAGCCGTGGTGGGAGTGGGAGTGGGAGTGGGGGTAGTAGGGGTGGGGGCGGGTGGTGTAGAAGTGGTACTGGAGGTAGAGGTGGAGGCTGGGGCAGCAGAAGTAGCCTGGACCGGGGATGGGTCTTCAGCTGAGGCAGGGGGGTCTGCAGACGCTGCTTTGGGCGCAGCAGGCTTATTGTAGTTCATCTTGAGGATGTGCTGCTGGAGGTGTCTGATCCAGTCCTCCTGCACGGACAGCGGACCATGGAACTCCACCTCACAGAACCTGACGCAAACAAGAACAACTGTAAAAGTAGGCAGAGCTTCCTGATACCCCGTCCTGGTCGAAAAACACTTTCAGTGCTACATGTCCCTCCTGCTCACTGCCACCCTGCCCACCCAAGGATGAATTTTTTTGAGTGTTAGCTTTCAATCTTTTAAAAAACTAATCTAATCTAAAAATTGAAATTCAGCCATAAAATTGTGCACTGCACCTCTCCTAATAGTACCGAACATGTTTGTGTGAAATACGAAAAGAATCGTGTGAATAGTGTCAGAGAAACGGGATGGACAAAAATCCCGGACAAACGGAAGGATGGAATTCCTGGTATATCTATATACACCATCTGGGTGAATAAAAACAAGGCTCAGTGTGGTCACACGCAGAACAACGCTACAACACCTGCACTTAACCGGAGTATTTCCATTTTCTGGTACTTTATCCTTGGACTCTTAGGAGCACATATTGTCCTTTTTTTGTTACACTACATTTCACAGCTTTAATTAAAGTTCACCCCTCTTCCTCTTCTTGTCCAGTGAAAACCACTTATCTTTAGATTGTTTTTGAATTTCTGATAAACTCAAGGGTGACATGTTCCTTTTAAGCCAAACAATAATAACCCTCAAGAATTTGCTGGAAAATTCATTGTGACAAAGCTTAAAAGGAGACCTATTTTTATGAGCTCATGAAAAGTTGGCTCTTCATAAAGATACAGAGACATTCAGATAACAGAAATGAACAACACAACGCAAAACTAATCGTGTACAAACATACAATGCATTTGCACGACATGGGATCTTTAATAAATACTTCCACTTATACAACTACTTATCATATTTGATCACATATTTGATTATTTCATCCACCTTTTTTATGCACCAATCAAGCCTTACCTCATTATACTTGAAAAACTAAAACAAGAAATAAACTTTAACAAAAGTTGCCAGTTCCTCAAAATAAAACTAAGGACTTCTGCATGTGTAGAAATAGTTAAGACTAAACTGAAAAAAAAAAAAAAAAGTTATGGTAACTTCTTACAGGACAACAATGCTACAAACATATGATGATCTTATAGCTCATGATGCATGGCTGTAAATACTACCAACAGTAGATGAAAATATACACAGTATGTTAAAAGACAGAATTTTAACATATTGTATAGAATCCAAAAAGGATTAAACTGTTGTTGCTCACAGACCACTTTGTTTTTCACATTTAAATGTATTTTAGTGTATTTTACTTACACACTTTTACTAAAGGGTAGAGTCAAAGCTGAACTTTTACTTGTAGTGAAATATTCTCACTTGAATTTAAATAAAGATCTGAATTATTCTTCGGCCACTGCAGTAAAACATCTGCAACGTTAACTGAGGCAGAAGCAATAAAATAAAATTCAGTGTAGATGCCACCCGAGGGAGGAATCTGTTTTTGTATTGCAGTAATACTAAACTTAAGCACTCATTCATGTTGCTGAAAAGCCAAAATGGTTCACTATTCTCAATGTGGTACATTAACAACTAAAAGTGGAGTACAGCTCAGCAGTGGGTGGGGGTGGGGATTGCTGCTTAGGGATTAAGGGACTATTTAAAACTTAGCCAGGCAGTTATATTAATGTGTGTCTCAAAACTATGAACACCATAGGAGCTGAGCTTTTTCTCCTGGGCCTTGTGCAACTCACCGGCACTTCAGGGTGTAGAACTTTCCCACCAGTTTGACCAGTGGGTAGGAGGGCGGTTTGGGCACCAGGGAAGGGACTGTGCCTGTGCGAAGGGGCTTCGGGGGGCCACTCTCCCGCTCTGTTCCATCTGGACAAGACGGGTGCTTCAAGGGCCGACGCTCAAAACCTTTGACAAGAAGAGGAGGAGGAAGTTGCACCAAAACATTTCTAGAGCTCTTAGACTTGATACATTTATTTTGTTGAAAGCAGATACGGCAAAGTTTTTTTCTCAACATAGTGAACATATAAAATGCAACAAATGTCCCTTCTCTTGTTTGATCGTGTATTTTCAAGGTTGATTTTATAAATATTTCATCTATACATCTAATGTAAAAGCTTGGCAGAAATAAAAACACTCTTCCAGTGTAAAAAACATGTGGGATAAAAGGCAATTTATTGCCACTGCAAACAGATGCTAGCTTGGTACCAAGGCTCTCTTCATTTATTTCCCCTGATGAAATACCTTGGTCTCAGTTTATTTATTTATTTATTTTTTGAGCCAAGAAATATCTTCATATCCTGTTCACCCGGCTTTAAAGAAAAAAAAACACCAAACAGGCCATACATAAAATCAATACTTTTAGACATTCAGAGTCGGGTTGCTTTACAAAAATACATTTACATTTACATTAACAGCAAACAAAAGTATAGAAGTCCCATAATCTGGAACCTGAGTGTACCTGAGCACAGGAGAAACAACATATGCTGCAACCTGACGTACCTCTGGGCAGGCGGACGTTAAGCTCACTGCGTGCCACCTGTGCTTGAAGGGGGAGGCTGCCAGAGAGCCGCGAGGGGCTGGGACTGCTGTGGCTGGGTCTGAGCAAAGAGGCGGTACCGGCTTCGCCCTCCGCAGTCTTGGAAGAGCAATGGCCGACCTCGCGGCTCAGCGGCCGCACCAGGCTGACAGCCAAAGAGGAGGACCACTGGGAGACAGAGGAGGAGGAGGAGGAGGAGGAGGAGGAGGAGGAGGCCTTATGTGATGAGATGGGGCGGATATGATCAGAATTCGTTGACATAGACAGAGGAGAGGTGCTCTTCTGAAAGACAGAAAGAGATGAGTCATGTCATCAGCATTATATCTAACAAGAGCCCCCATGTACTAATACAGTAGCTATGTAACAAACAGGGTTGATGTAAAGCCATTTAATACAGAATGTATCATTTACTAAAAGATGTCCTCAGTATTTCAGTTTTGCGGTGAGCATTTATGAAGAATACTCACTGCTTTCTTGCTCAAAGTTAGTAAAGACAAATGACAGTCCATCATTACTTTAAGAAAGGTCAGTCAGTACAGAAAATTCCAAAAACTTTTAATGTATCCCCAAATGGAGTCGCAAAAACCATCAAGCACTACGATAAAACTGGCTCACATGAGGACCAACCCAGGAAAGGAAGACCAAGAGTCACCTCTGCTGCTGAGGATAAGTTCATCCGAGTCACCAGCCTCAGATATCGCAACTTAACAGCACTTCAGATTAGAGCCCAGATAAAGGCCACACAGAGTTCTAGTAGCAGACACATACACATCAACTGTTCAGAGGAGACCGTGCCAATCAGGCCTTTATGGTCAAAAAGGTGCTAAGAAACCACTACTAAGGAAACAAGCAGAAAGATCTGTTTGGGCCAAGAAACACAAGAAATCTGTGCTTTGGTCTAATGAGTCCAAATTTGAGATCTTTGGTTCCACCCTCTGTGTCTTTGTGCAACACAGAA
>JAPQRQ010000027.1:4965387-4977264 GCA_037367365.1 Apogon talboti | reverse complement strand
TGTGTGTGTGTGTGTGTGTGTGTGTGTGTGTGTGTGTGTGTGTGTGAGTAAAAACAGGCAATGGGCTGGCCATCTGTGTTACCTCACCTTTAGTCTCAAATCCCAGGTTGGAAACCACTGCTTTGTATTATAGTCACCACTTTTAAAAGCGGTTCACATTGTGTTCCCAACAGGTCAGCAAAAATTAAATTAAGTGTGGGAAAGTGTCCCATGATGAAAAAAAAGAAAAAACCTAATCATATTTGTTCTTTTAGGCTGAGAAGGGCATCTAACAGAATAATGCTACTGCTATTTTACACTACAACTCAATGTCATCATATTTTACCCAAAAACAGGTCATTGTCTGGTTTTCAGAATCTGTTCAGTCATCATCTAAACAGCCTGAGGCAACAACATGCTGACCTTTTTTCTTCTTCTTCTGATAGGAGAACTTCTTCTCAATCGCATTGACTTCCTCAGGGGATATGAAGTGACGCACATTGTAGCTGACGCCCACCCGGTTCAGGTGGCCTCTCACGTGATTGGCGAGCCCGATGCCATTATGAAATCGATCAGGGCAGTAGGGGCATTTCCTCTCCACAGACTTTAGCACTTCTGTGTCTTCATCAATCTCGTCATTGTCTTCATCCGAGATGCCCTCTGACAGGAAGCGTCGCAAACGTTCATCATCAATGTCGTCGTTGTCATCATCGCTGCCAATTTCTGCAGTAACGGCAGTAACCCGACTGCTCCTCCTCAAAAAGAAAACCTTTCCATCTCTTCCCACTTCCTGCTTGTCTTCATCCCCCACAGGCTTCTTAGCAGGGAGTGACACTGTAGAACTGCGCTCTGCGGAACAGTCATCTGGAAAAGAAAGGAAAAGAAAAACCCTGAACAAACAGACAAACCCTAATCCAACTGAAACTACCAGTTCTATCAACTATGTACATGTGAAGGTTTGGCTCCTGCACAGACACAACTATATCTCAACACTGAACATGACTTTAAAGTTCATGGCTTTATTTTTTATATATAGCTTAATAGTCACATTGAACTTGTTAATTAAAAATTAAAGTAAACTACTGATAATGTGGGGATGCAAAAACAGTATTTGCTAGCCTACAATAACATTAAAAGTGGTAAAATAACCTGTAGAGCTAGGTAAACAATTTGTATGTGGGTTTATCTAAAAGAAACACATTTGAGCAAATGTTAGTAATAAAATGACCAACATATCTTCAATTGTTTCTATGATCAAGCAGATTTACATATGGCTTTTGAAAAAAAAAAAACAGATTAATTCCTTTTTTAAGCTACTGATATCAAAGGTAGATATGAAACTTAATATTAAGTAAAATGACTTGCATTGTAGTGTTCAGGAAAGTTTGTAAGAGTGACATGACCCACAAGTACATGATTAAAGGCAGTAAAATGATCTAATTCAGTGGTTCCATGTACATCACCTGAAACACAGGCTACACTAGACTATCTTTCACAAATAGAAAGGAAATAATGCTGCCCCACAACCCCTTGTTACATACTCCGACAGTTCACAAAGAAACAGTTATCATAATTTACCTTTGTTTATAATGCACTTTCAATCTCTCCATAACTTGCCAGTATGTTGATGCATTTTGAATTTTCACCAGAATGTTAAAATCATTGGCAAACTATTACTTAACATTAAAATGACCAAAGGTTAATGTTGCAATATAACCTCTACTCATTTAGCATTAGTTTAATATGTTTTCAATCCTCTTTTGTTGCCAGGTTTCAAGAACACCATCAATTTGACTTCAATCTTAACGAAATTCCATTTACCTGGATCATCTCTGTACAGCCAAATCTTGCTGGGAGAGTTGCATAATTTGAGTTCTAATCCTTTAGCCAGATGTTTTTAATTCAGCATTAAAATTTCAGAATGAAGACATGTACAGTGGTAGATCTAATGAGTGGTGTGAAGTGTGAAGGCCATCCTCAATGTGTCAACCATTTAGTTTCACTTCTGTGACTGGCCTATATTCTCATTTTCCCCATTGGTTGGTCATGAAGTATTACTTCTCTCCATGTTGTTCATTTTGTACTATATTATATTATTGCCTTCATGACACAAAGCAGTAAAAGGCCATGGGGTGAAATATCTAACTTCACTTTTCTTCAGAACCTTGTATTTTCACCACAGATGACCTACATCTATAACATGTGCCACTGCATAATTTCATAACCTAATGTTGTTTGGATCCAAAGTTTTGTTTTCTTAAGTTTTTATGTATTCCTCTTCACATACTTACTTGACCTTGTGACATTTTCCATGACAATCAAGTAAAAAATGGTTAAGAAAAGGAGATAGGAAGTAATTTCTTTGTCTGTTTGGCAGCTGCTATGGTCTAAAATGTCTTGATTCTGCTATTTAATCTCACCCGTGTTGGACTGAGCTCTGGTGTGCTGTTTCAGGTCCACAGGTGAGTTTGCCTTTTGCTGGGACACCTCCGTGTCCATCTCTGTGTTCTGATCTTCATCTTCGCTCCCAGGCAGCTTGTCATATTCCAGTCTGGCATGAGCCTTAGTCCAAATCTTCCCTCTCCTGCTGAATCTCCTGTTCCCGACACGCTTGAATGCCACTTGGCTCGTGGGCTGAGCTTCTGCGCCGTCTGGTATTGTGCTGTCCTCAGAGGCAGTGAGTCCTTGTTGGCTTTTGCCTTGAGAGGCATCGGTCAGAGATCCAGACCCACAGAGATTAGGATCTAAGACAGGTTTTGAAATACGAGCGCCCGCATTGGGGAGTGGATGCTGGGCATTCTCATCAGCCTGCGCCACACTGACAGAGGCCTGTCCTGGGTGAGCAACTTTCTGGTGTTCCCTCAGTACAGTTTGACTTGATGTCAAGAAGGCACAATGAGCACAGGCCAGGGAAGTGGACGCCAAACAGGACGATGAACCAGGAGATGGACAGTCAGCCTGGGGAGCAGCTGTTTTTCGGTTGTGGGTCTTTGAGTGATTAGCCAGTGCCTGGGAGGTTCTTGTGCTAAAGTTACACTTAGTGCAGACAAAGCGGCGGCGATAGCCAGAGACACCTCGGCCCTGAACTGGGGTCCGGATGCAGTTTAGAGGACTAGCGTCTGAGTCAACGATTGCAGAATCTCTGTCGGGTGTTGAAATCGTGGTTGGGGACAGAGGTGGAGATGTGACTGTTTCTGTTTCTGAGATTTTCCTTGGAATGAGGACTGGGCCTGCATCTTGCATAACAGCTGGGTCGAGGGTTACGTTCTTCACAACTTTGCCTTCCCGTTCATCAGTCTCCTTTGTCTTCTCATTTTCATTGAGTTTCTCAATCTCCTCCAAGATTTTAAGACGGGACTCTTGGTGCCGTCTGTGGTGGTCTGCCAGTGCGAGTCGATTTGGCAGGTTCCACCCACACTCCGTACATCGAAAACGCCCTCCCTTGCCTAGTCGGTCCTTCTTGCCACCCACCGAACCACTCTGACAGTGTTCAATCATGTGCTCCTGAAGGTGGACCTGCTTCTTGAAGTAAATGCTACATTCCACACATGTGAAAATCTCTTTTCCCAGCTCAGCATCGCTTTCCTCTTCTTGGTCTCGTTTCCTTCCTCTGCCTCTGAACTTTATCGGTTCTTCCAACACTCCCTCCTCAAAGGTGACTTCATCAAAGTCATAAACCCCTCCACCTTGACTGAGCTGTGCTGGTTCAGGGCTTCTGGGTTTTTGCGGACTCTCTCTCGCTCGCTTCCCGGTCTCAGACGATGTGCGCTTCAAGGGGCTGAGGCCAGAGAAGGGCCTGAGCAGGACCCTCTTCTTTCTGCACCGCTGAATGAATGTGCAATGAGCCCAGGGGGCAGGAGGGGGACTCTCGGGGTCTGAGTCTCCAGGGAAGGTGTACACATCTCTCTCAGGCTCCTTGGATTCTTTTCCCTTGGGCCTTTTCTCTCCTTCTCTATTGTCCGCCTCCTCCATTTGGCAGCCTTCCTTTGGTTTTAGTTTGGACAGAAACAGCTCAGCTCCCTCAGATACATTCCAGACTTTGCTGTCTGCCACTGAGAACAGAAAACAGAGAAATTATGAATGAAAAGAGCCTTAAGATACAAAGATATCAC
This sequence comes from Apogon talboti, assembly GCA_037367365.1. NCBI lineage: Eukaryota > Metazoa > Chordata > Actinopteri > Kurtiformes > Apogonidae > Apogon > Apogon talboti. The sequence goes on along the minus strand of JAPQRQ010000027.1, from coordinate 4,973,173 downwards.
ATGTACTGGCACATGTTGTTTCTTCTGGGTGGTACTCACATTTGCTAGGGCCAAGCTGAGATGTATTTGGCTCTTCTGTGTTTGTGCTCTCATTGTTGCTGTTGTTGCCATTCCCCTCCACACTGGTAGACGGATCAGTCTTACTTTGCAACGGCTGTAGTTTTTCAGGTTCTTTGTCTTCTTCGTTATCAAGTCTGGACAAACATCACATCATATTGTGAACAATTTAAAAGCAATTCTGTCTGACATAAATCAATATTACACATGCTGTACGAAATCACCATTTTTTTAGCATCTTTTTGCAATCTTGTTTCATAAAATTATTTATATTATATATATATATATATATATATATATATATATATACACACATGTTTGGCTACTTTTGTGCTAAAGTTATAATAATTTTTAAAAATTACTTACCAAACTTAAGTAAAATATTTAAAAGTCCCAAAAATATTTGTTATAAAGTGAAACTGCAATTCTTTACTTTTGTTTCTCCTCATTTATATGGACTAGGAACTATTTTATTTTGCTATTTATGTGGCTTAATAACAAAATTATCAAAGCTTAAGCCTGAAAGCAGAATTTCAAGCTTAAAGTGAAGGGATGTGCAAAAACAATATGATAGCCAACTCAACATGTTAGCTCAATAAATATTTACTTTTTGTTCTATGAGGGGTGTTTGGGGTAACACTGACTTTTTCCTTGGTATGCATTTCTCTTTGCACTAAGTTGTTCCACAACCACATAATTTGCTCGCTCTTCCACCTGTACCTCCTTCTCACCTGAGTCCAGAAGAAGGAGATCCAGGGCTGTGAGCAGCCAGACCATGAGGGTTAGAAAAGTGCTGTAGCTCCTCCTCTGACACACAACAGCAGACAAAACACACAACCACAGGAACATCACTTCAACAGCTCAACAGTTACAAAAATACAGTGCATACTCAGATTACATGGAGAAGCAGACTGAGTAACATTCAACACAATAAGAGAACAACAGCGATAGATACACTGACTACGCCATATATTAGTTTGGATAAGTATCTCACTGTTACTTCATTCATTCCTTTATTTACTCCTGAAAAGTATGCAACAGGTTTCCAATAAAACCATACATTACCATCTAGTGTTTCTCTCTCAGAGTCCGAGTCCCAGCTCAGGGAGGAGGGAAAGGCTGAGGACCTGAATCTCCTCTGTGCGCTCCTCCCTGGGTCCGAACTGGGCTGAGCGCCTTCCGTCCGCTCTGGGCCCTCATCTCCTGGGTGGCCCCACGAGCATTTGGCAGACATCGGGCCATCTCGCACTTTTGGAGAACATGAGGACTGGGGCGAGGATGACAAAAACAAACAGAGCTTTTACAGATCTCTGTGTAGATGCAGAGACATACTGATAATAACAGTACATTGGTTTGGTACCTGTAGGGTGCAGTTGAGGAAGGCGGAGGTGACAGAGTTTTGTGCTGAGTTGAAGGATGGGGGCCCATAGCTGGTCTCTGGGGTCAGGGGTTGGCCTTCTGGCTCCATGATCCCCCCAGAGAGCAGTATGGAGACCCACTGGTGACCAGTCCACCTACATGGTGCAATCCCCTCCTCTTCTGTGCTCACATATAAACACATATCATAAATTAAAGTTTTTCCAATGGCTTAAAAGTTTTCTGATCGCTACCTCCACCTCTACTTATGCACAATATTTAAAACATATGAAGATTGTAAGCATGGATTTAATGATATGAGTGTCAAATTTGCAGTGTTGTGTTAATCTCTTGTGTTTTGTCGGTCCTCAGTGTATTCCAGCTGCAGTTTTCAGTCTGTCTGACCTATTTTCACAATATGTCTGGTCTTAAAGAATGAAATAGGGCGCCCAAATGGTTACATAAATAAGTGGCCTTTATATTCAGGCCCATGTCCTCCCTTGCTGCCCCTGTGAAAAACCAGGAAAATGCCCGGGTGCATCAAGGTGTCCCACGGTGCTGCCTCTGTTGCTTCAGAGGACGTGTCTGATCCCATCGATCCGCTCCTTCGTCAGGTGACCGTCATAACAACGCATCCGTGCACGGTGCCTGTTCAAGCTCAAACGCCCTTAAACTGCAGTTTTAGTGTGTGTGTGTGATTGTGTGTGTGTGTGTGTGTGCAAATACTCACTGAAATCGGCCTGCTTTGCGGATCGCACTGAGAGGCTTGTTGTTTTAAGCACCGTCCGTCATAGTTGAGGACAAGAGCTGAAGCTTCACGCCCCGACGCGATGCTCGCACGAGGCTTCGGCTGCTGCTCCCACGGACAAACTTACGGGCTCTGTGTTTAGAATAGATCGGCGCTCAGGATTTTGCATGGATCCCTGGGAGATGCCAGACAGAGGACTCCATGTTATTTGGCTTGCAGGCACGCCACGGCTGCGTACGTAACGTCGACGGGGAGGGCGAGGAGAAGAGTTTCGAGTAAAACCCACCGACGCAAGTTTATTAAGTTCAACTTTTACGACCGCTGGGATTTCACTTAATGTTGACTAGGTCGCGCTTATTTATGCACATGGCTTTTTTTGTTGTAGGGCATTTCAATTATCATTAACCCGCCGATGCAAAAATAAAAAATAAATACCTACGAACTTCTTTTGCATTAACTCAAATCCATTTTATTCTCACCTGATCATATATTAATAAACAAACTGAGCATTAATCCTCATTTGTACCCACATACTATCAATTTAGTGACATCTTTACGCCCTACAAATCAACCAGTGTACTAAATACAGTGTTTACAACAACTTAGATTTATCCCTGGCTCTGTAAATAGCTGTTGTTTGCAGTTTGTCAGCTCATTTGTGTAACAAAATTCCCTAAATACTAGTGGAAATCAATAAACGCCTCGCCACTGTGCATTTTCCGGTCATCTGGCGCCCTCTACTGTCCCCATGTGGAAATGTGTATTTGTGTCATCAAGGTCACTATTTTTTCCACAGTAATTAGTCATGATCCAGGTCATAATGCTCCAAAGAAAACAGCCAGAACATGAGGAGACAAATGTTTATTGTGTTGGGCTTGAATTAATCCAGGAGTGTACATCTTGACTGGCAGGTGGTTCTCATTTCTCAACCTCCTGAAAGGAAGGGAAAAAGAAAAGCTATGACAGAAGGTTGAGTATTACACTTGTGTTTTAATACATCGCAGAGATCAATATCATACATTTTACCCCAGGACTTTTGTCTAGAAACTTTAGTTATTTTTACAGTTTTTCCTCCCTTTGCTGCAGTGAAAACCACCTATCTCCAAACACTTTCATTTTTAATATTTGTAATAAACTTGAGTATGAAGTGTTTTTTCATAGTGTGAGAAAATCCTCCCCCTTTTTGAGCTAAATAAAGTCCCTCTTGGATTTACTGTAAAATGCTAACAAGGCGGAAAACAGGCTTGTTCTTCTGAGCTCATGAGAACACGATGTAGGATGTAGGACAGAACAGGGATGCTGCAAACATATGACAATTTTATGGAACATGATGCATTACTGCAGATTTATCCACAAGTGTAGATTTTACTTCTACATTAGTGGAAGACATAGTTAGTGACAAATCTGGAGTATTCTGGTGATTTTTTTTTTTTAATGTATCAAGTTGCGTTCCTCCCTGTATCAGACCTAAGCCTATAAAAGTCACATCAAGAATCAGCATAGCACCTACTTAAATTTTAAAGTTATCATTAAAATACTGCAACAAACTACATGAAAAGACTGAGCTATATGAGTGTAATGTTATATTTCTCACTGTCTCATAGTAATTTTCAACAAAAAATGACTGATCGACTCACTGACAAAGTGATGACCAACTTTTTTTAACAGTTAAAAGGTATGAATACATGATATTTAATTATTATGCTTGAAATGCTTGAAACCCTGTGCTTTGTTCGTGCTTTAACTAAGGGGACAAATGTATGTTTTGTAAATACTGTTTCCCCCCTGAATACTTCTTCCTCTACTGTCGAACATACCATAATGTTTTTGCAACCATTATACATGTTTCAGCTGTCTTGACATGTCCAAAACAGAGAGTTGAAATGCCACGCCTTGCTGAAACAAGGCCACAGAGCCTTACTGTATATCCATGACTTTGCGCTTTTAATCTTTCCTGACACGCAGCTGGGAGCAGAGTATGAAGGGTTTCTGGAGCAGGATTCTGTCTTTTACCCTTATCCTATTTATATGCTGATATAAAACTTGTTCGTACACATACCCCAAAGTGCTCCCAGCCTCTGATCTCATTATAGAGAGCGTCTCCAGGACAGGAAGTGTTCACCACCTGTCTGTGCCCCTGCAGGATAAAGTTGGCTACCAGTCGCCCTCCGCTGACGGCACAGGATGCCAGCTGATCTCTCACCAGCCCCATTGAATGCTGGGAGGGCAGGGTGGTGGAGTAGTCCCCGATGAAGGAAACGCCATAGCCGATGGAGTTGTGTCCAAGGGTGTGGGCTCCTCTCCAGTGCCAGCCCCGGCCCTCGTAGATGTAACCATCAGAGCCAGCGACAAAGCTTTACACACAGAAAGAAAGGTTTGGGTGTGTAATATTTGGCATTTTGATTTTTAGACTTTTTTCTTTCTTATACCTGTATCCTATGTCATCCCAGCCTCGGTCTTCCTGGTGGAAGCGCTGCATGGAGCGCATGTCTGCAGAGCACTGCTGGAAAGTCAGACAGGGGTGGCCTGGCATATGAGTGTGGTGGATGTACATAAAGCTCAGAGGCAGAGACAGGTTGGTGGGAGTCCCTCTGTATGGTTCTGCGCCCCACATGCACCGTGGAATGATGGGTGGGCACTCTGAAACACAGGAATAATGTTTGGGCTCAGCTGGTGTAGAGCAAATTAGGGGTTTGTGAAGGTCCATAAGAAGTCTAGAATCCAATCATTTGAAGTTTAGGGGTTAAAGGTACGGCCAGGCGTTATGGACAACAATGGCATCATCATTTTCAGTCAATATCTGTACTTATCACAATAACTACCAAATAATATTTTCTCTCCAATTCAAAGGATGATTTTTTTGTCCTGAGGGAAAGTTGAAGAAGTGAGAAGGATTATGGTTTCAATAATTTGTAAAAGATGTATTAGGACAAAAAAAGACATTAAAGGTGCAACAAGATAACAACAGTGCAAAAGATACAACATGCTGTAACAGGATGAAAACACTGTCTATGTCTCATACGGTTCATATGTCTTTTTTTTGTTGTTTTTTTTTTGGTCCTGTGTTTGTCAGTGTATCTCTGTTTTTTGTTTTTTTTTTGTCTGGGTGTCTGTCTGTTGTCTGTTGTCTCTGGCCCCGTTGTTGTGAGTCAGTGAGGTCGTCTTGTTTTGTAAGTATGTAACTGTATTGTTGTCCTATGAAAAATCAAAAATAAAATATATTAAAAAACAGGACAAAAACACTGAAATAAGACTGAGCATTGAAAGAGACACATCACATGACAACATTATAATGTGGAAAAGATATAAAAATATAAAAATGATGGAAACATAAAACAAAAAATAGAAAATATATGACTAGATAAAATCTAGAAGATAAAAACAACAAAACAAGACCTAAAACAAAAGATTAAAAAAAACTCTAAGTTCCACCAATACTGATAAATTTAGAATAACCAGAACAGATCAGTCTGTCTTTGTCTACTCTGGACTTTACACATGTATCTAAACTTTACTCATATAAAAGCGATGATAAAAAGATATGAACTGTTTCAAACCTTCATTCTCTAATTCTGTCATGTCTAAAAACTTCAAGTGTACAAAGCATATGATGTCTTCCTGTAATGTGAAATGACTAATTAAAAGAAGCCTCATCTCATCTCAAAGTTAATTCTTATCAAACGAACAAACAAAACCAAGCCCTTGGATGTGAAATTGGTCTTAAATTGAATTCATAATAGCACTAAAAATATTTCAATTTAACTTGTTGATACTTTCAGAAGCCCTTCTAATCATATTAAAGTATCAATGTGTAATATTTAGTGATATCTAGTGGTGAGGTTGCAGAATGCTCCACTCTGCCCTCGTCTATGGTGGCCGCTTGTTGCTGGTGTTTATGTCTTTCTTTTTTTTTTACTTTTTCTTTAAGGGAATTTTTAACACACCAGTGCAAATGGTGGATAAATACTCTATCATTTTAAGGAGACAAAAATACAATGATTCTTGTTTTAATGTGATTATATGGTCAAGAAGACATTATTATGAATACTGTATGTGATTTGTATAGTTGGATACACCTACATCCTCCTACATTTGGCATTGAGGTCCTTTAATTTGGAATGAAGTAACTAATATTTTAAAGAGGTATTAGCTGGTTGACCTGTGGGGATCCATGGGTTCCTGTGGTAGCTTTATGCATTCTGGGCAGAGGAACGTGATTGTAAGGCTTTTGTATTCCAAAATTACTAATATCTCCCAAAATATTGGTCCTATCAGCTTGCCATTTTCGCTAGTCTGTTCCTTGACCAAAAATACACAAAAAAGTCTGTCCGCATTTTGTGTGAATCCCCAGACATGCATACGCACACGCACATAGAGGCCACTTGGCTTTTAATATATAGATATTCATCCTTTTATTGACCTTCTGAAAGACATTATTCTTTAAATTCACTCTAGCCTCCTTTGTGCTCTGCTTTCATGCTTACCCATGTACTGATGTACAAACTCTTTCATTCCCCTCTTCACCACAGTTGACAGCTGCTTCTTCTCCTTCACAGTGATCTTACTGAGCCTCTTCAGTTCTCTCTGCAGCTCTACTGAGTTCACTGCCTCTCTGGCCAACAGCTGAAGGGAAAACATCTCTCTGAAGTTGTCTCTGCGACGTTGGCTGATGATGCGCGGAGCGGTGTCCAGGCCTTTGTTGTCCAGGCGGTGGCAGTAGTACTCTGTCAGCACCTTGCTCAGCCTTAGAGAACGCCCAGGTTTGGTAGACAGATTCTTCCCTAGAATCAAGCCGTCCATGCCTCCGTTGACCTGAGCGGTTGTGAGTAAAGAGGCACCATCTGAGAGGGTGAAGACTTGAGGAGCGATCACACTGTCCCAACAGCCATCAGGTCCCAGACGCTGGCTCTGAGTAGAACTTTGCCCAAAGAAAAGGCTCAGATCTCTGGCCAGAGTGAGCTGGTACTGGGCCTGACCTCGGTCCTTAGTCTTAGGGAGGAAACGAGCCTCGATGCCAAGAAGGAGAGGTCCCAGTGCCACAGTGGTGCCATCTGAGGTCAGGACCACGCCCTCCTCTCTGCCGTCTTCAGTCACCCTGTGGTGCACAGCCTTGGTGAAGTAATGTGAGAGGCCTGCATCCAGTGGACGACCTGCAGAGTTGGCATCGCCCAGGTAGTGTTGAATGAACGGATCATTAAGGCCGGTCGCCCTGCGGATCTTCTTCAACACCTTTACTGGCTTCACACCAGGGCTTCTGTCTTCCACCTGCTTCACCACCTTAATGAAGTCATCCATGTGCAGGGAAAAGGAAGCTAGAGGTGATGACAGAAAACACCATGAACAACAAACGTCTTTGTTATTCTGATGAAAGCTAATCCTTGCAGCCTTGGCCCTCGATACTGGTTAAATCCTCTACTAGTTCAAACATGAGCAACCTCTACTGCAGTACATCTCAGAGGCAAATGTCCACTTTATCCTCCACTACATTTGTCTGACAGCTTTAGCCACATTTCAGACTTTCATCTCCTTCATGTCCAGTGAAAACCATGTAGGGGAGAGTGGGGTGATTTGTGCCAGGGGGGAAGTAGTGCCACCCCTTGTTTCTAGAAAACCATAGAAGAAATT
>JAPQRQ010000027.1:4953746-4964221 GCA_037367365.1 Apogon talboti | reverse complement strand
GCCATCCATTTTACTAATCTTATTAAGAAGGGAGACATATGGTATGAGTGGTAAGCACATTTTAGCTTAAAAAACTGGTTTTTTCCTTTCAAAGTAAAATTTCAATGATCAAGGTTTTTTGATTATTGTGTTTGAACAATTATAGACCAGTTTCAAAACATTTCACACATGTTTTAGTGCTTTAGTAGGCCACACAATGAGTCTATACAGTTAGCATGATGTTAGCTCTAAAACTGCTGGACCATGTTAGTTTTCAAAATGATGGGGCTGGGGTGATCTGAGCCAAAGGGCCTGGGTTAAGTTGTGCCAGTGACCCACACATGCAGACCCACACACCCGAGACAGAAATCACAGATCAACAGACCTAGACCCTAACCCACACACCGGCTCACCCAGACACACCCACCCTAACAAACCCACACACCCAGACCTACACAGCTAACACTGATTTCAGTTTTGAGGTTGCACTGTTATTAAAGAACAGTTTTATTCAGTTTTTAAGTGGCCTGTTCAGAAATTGGTCTAAGTCACTTTATTCTTATGTTACATAATTGACAGACAGCGTTCTGTGTATGTCAAAAGGCATCTTTTGTCTGAAATGATTCACAAGTGTCATATATTGTGTATTTAAGTTTTTTTGTGTTTTCCCAAATACTAGAAAATATGACTGATGCCAACAGTTTAATAGGGTGACAACATCTAAATACACCTTAAATCAGTACTGTTTTATTGAATTTGTCTTGCTTTTATATAGTATTACAATTTATGAGATTAAAATGTTCTGTTTTACTTCAATAATCACTGACACAATTTACCCCAACAAATTCTCCCCAAGACACAACTTACCCCACACCGGGGGCAAGTTGTGCCACCAGACCACTTTTTTCTAAAAGTTGTATTTCTTAAACAGTTTATTTCAGATGCAAAGTTATTGTTCCCAGGGATGCACCACATCCTGAAATATATGTACATACTTAAATTGGAGGCATTACTGTCATGGCCTCACTTTATAGATACTTTGAGTAAAAACTGGCACAAATCACCCCACTCTCCCCTATGTCCAGATGTGTTGATTTTGAAGGTTTGTGTTCCTTTATGGGTTTATAAAATTCTCCCTCTTCCCAAAACAAATGCAGTAATTTCTTTGAATTCACAGAAAATACTTGCTAATTTTCTGAGCTCATGAAAAACAAAAGACTTTGTAGAGACTTTTTTGTGGTTCTCAGAGGACAGTGATTCAACAAACATATGAGCATGGTAAATGAGCTCAACTATACACTTCTGCAGCAGTAAAATGAATCAAAAACATATCGTCACCATCCTAAAACAATTGCTAAAGTCTTTTTTTTTTCAGATTTGTCAGTCAAAAAAACCTCACCAGAAATTGAGTATTTGATGATTTAGGCAAAAAAAAAAGTCATCAAGACTTAGGCAATTATTATAGGAAAGCCATGATATATAATAGTGAACACTGACAGAGACCATTTTACAACATAAAAGTTCGGCAGTTTTTCATACATTAAGTACATTTTCCTAAAAATACTCCTGTACTTTTACATAAGTAAGGTTATGAAAGTAGAACTTCTATGGTGTACAAACCATTTGGCCCCAAAATAACTCCGTAAACTTCTACTTCAGTTTTTACTTTTACACAAAAACACATGAAATAAAGTATGATACTTTATTAGGTCTTTCTTGGCTAATAACCAGTGTCTTAATTATTGCCCATGACCTTAAGAACAGAGGTGGATTTCCAAAGTAGATTAATATTTACATAAAAATCTAATTTGCAGTTTTCCCAGACTACAAACATACAGTAATTATTTCAGGTGTGTTTTACTCTCAATCACCTTGATCCAAATCCACATTTTACTCATGCCTTTTAAAAACTTGTGCAGACATAAACATAAATAGAATTACCTTCTGTGCACACGCTGCCCAAGACCACCAATAGGGCCAGGGTCTGTCTCCAGTGCAGTGACATTCTGCGGCTGTGAATAACTCCCCTGTCTTTCAGCTCCGAGCTTTAAAACGTCTTTCAAAACGTGTTGACGCTTTCATTTATAGGAATTCATGTGCAAACTAAGTGGGTGGTTGTGTAACAGCTGCACACACACACACACAGATACGCCTACGTTTAATCAGCCGCCGTGTCCGACTAAAGGCACCATAGTGGGAAACTGACACCTGTAATTATGGTTTGTGTACACCGCACACACAGGGTCGATGTGATTGACTGGGCAATTTTAGAGAAATTCACAAGTTCTGTAATAAATCCTGTTTGTGTCATTAATGTGAATTGTTGCAATGGAAGCAAACATTCTGGGATTAGTGTGTATTATTGTACAAATCTGTGGCAGTCCTCTCTGAGGCAATGAATGTGTCCTTGCAAACATTCATAATATACCATGCCAGTCTGCAGAACTGAGGAAGTCCCACAGCCATGAATCACGTGTGCTGCATTGACAGCGTTGTCTGTTCACTGGTTTTATTATTTTCAATCACAGGTCAGGCCATGATTTACATGTGTACACACTGTCATTGTTGTGCAGCAAAGAGAAAGTGTACAAACTGTTCAGACCAGCAGCTACTGCTCAGTGCTTACAGTGAACATATTAAAATAAGAGCAGGAAATAGATTTATGATATCAGTGCACTGGAAAATACATTGCAGAAGGTCAGGGATTTACATAACAAAGGTCAAAAATAAAACTTCTGTAAGCACTGTGGTCTGGAAGAGGAAGAAGGAAGAAAACGTGCTGCTGTGTGGAAGTACAGATTCTAATGGTTAACACATTCACATTACTATAGGATATGCAATATATGCATCATCTATAAACTGTAAGAGGTCAAACACAAAGTTCTTTTTGATGTTTCATCTGTGGCAATGTAAACTGAACTGAAATTTTTGTACATTTTTACGGTAATATAATGTGAAGTCACATTAACTGATACAATAAATGAACAGAAAAATTTATAAAATAGTGGTATAAGACATGGAATGTTTTTTCAGGATTGTGTGTAATGTACTTTAGGTGACCAGGTGTCCTAACTTGTGAGGGTCTGTACAGTGTTTTGATCATTTGCCCCCACATATTGTCCCATGTTTTGATTTAAAAGGGTTAGTTAGTTAAAGCTGAATAAAATCAGCTTTCCAATCAAATGTATCTCAAATTTTTTTAGTTACTCTTTTAAAATGAAATGAGCAGTATTTGTACTTATTAGCTTCACCAGTGTAAGATGTGTCTAAATGTTCTAAACTGATTATCTTTAAAAACATTGGTTGAAACTAAAACTCCACAGTGATATTAGGGGCCATTAAAATTTAAGGTTTAGAGTGTTGTTGTTTTGTCCTTTTCACTTAATGTAATTAATATTTTGAGAAACACCACAATCTTCAAAAGTATTTTTAGTTTTTCTTATATTTGTAGATATTTGTTTTTCTTACATTTGTGGATTTTTTTGTTGTTTTTTTTTAGATTTAACTTTACATGTAATTATTACGTTTTTAACCCCTTCATATATTGACTGGAAGTCAAATCTATAGGCTAAAGAATCTGTTTTGTGTCTGTTTTTTGTTTTTTTTAAGGTAACTATGAAAATGTAAGTAACATTTTCCGCATTGCCCCACATTTGGTTTGTTTAGATCTGTTCACCCTAAATGCACTGGTAGTTGTTGTCGTTGACCGCAGGGGGCGCTGTCATACCCTGAGTCAAATTAAAACCAAGAGGAAGAACAAGCGGAAGAAACCACACAACAGCTAGCTAGCATAATAAGGTTGGTGTGTTTAAAAATTCACTTTCCGCCTAATATATGAACAATTATTGTGTCTTATTTGTGCATTTGTTAAACTGATACAGAGGCTCTCAAGCCGCTGTGTTTATATTAAATTGTAGTTGCATTTTTAGCCGCATATTTAACATGCTAGCGGTGACCAGCTGAGCTATAGCAGGTTTATAACGCTCTAACCAGACTGAAGCATTTAGTTAACGGACACTAAAACATATTATCTGTGCTGATAAAAACACATATGCTAATATGTGAATTTTCTCTTGACTTAACAAACAATTTCAGTACTTGCAACAAATACCGTAACCGTTGTGGTGGAATAGTTGAAGATGAGATCACCATCCATGTGAAAGCATTTAATGCGAAAACTTTGCAGATGGTGGATTATTTCTTAATACTATATATTTTTATGCATGGCATTTGCGTTTTATTGTATCTTATATATTTAACTATATTCTGTTAGACGTGGTTAAACGCATGACGTTGTGTAAATGTCACTTACTATTTATAAACATAACGATATCCGGATTGTAATTTATTATGCGAGGATTTTTTAAATCTCAACCAAATACTGATGTGGAGGAAAACAACAGAAAACGTATAATTACAGTAGAGCTGCAACGATTAACTGTTTAGTTGTCAGTTACTAAATTTACAACTATCTCTTAAGGAAAACAAGGAACTCTTAACGGATTGTAACTTCCTAATGTGAATATTTTCTAATCTCTTTCATGTTCTGTGGTTAACTTCATATCTTTGTTGGGCTTTCTGACACACATTTTCACCATTTTTGTACATTTTGTAGACTGAACAATTACTCAGTAAATCAAAAATATAATTAACAGTTTAATCAACACAGAAAATAATTATTAATTTAGTTGCAGACTTACATTACTGGGATTGGACTCATGGTTTTACAGTTTTTCCATATTATTTGGCCACAGCAGAACTTTTTGACTTGCTGAATGGTGAAGATATAAACTTTAACCTGAAAACCCTAAAGATACTGATTCATAGTGTGCTTTTGAACCTCCAAAACTGCTTAATATGTGAGGTCTGATGTATTTAGTTTTCTCTGCCTATTACCTCTGTGTCAGTGGATATTAACCTGTTCTGCTGACTTTCTTCCCTCTCAAACAGAAAATGGACACTCGATTCACTCGAGGGAAATCCACCATCCTGGAGCGGCCCTTGACCCGGCCTAAAACTGAAGTCAGCTTGAGCGCTTTTGCCCTGCTGTTTTCTGAGATGGTCCAGTACTGTCAGAGTCGTGTATACTCTGTGTCCGAGCTACAGACACGTCTGGCGGACATGGGTCAGAGTGTTGGAGCCAGTCTACTGGATGTTCTGGTGCTGAGGGAGAAGAATGGGAAGAGGGAGACCAAGGTCTTGAACATGCTGCTGTTCATCAAGGTAAGTCAGTATGGAATGGGTCACTCCATAAAAGTATGGCCTCATAATGATTGAAGGGGGAAAATCATAATGCGGTCACAGACAGATGGACGAACAGACTCAGGGACAGGTTTTACAACAGGGCAGTAACTCTAATCAGTGAACAGACTTCAGTTTGGACACGACAAGCTGCTTTTCTTTTGATAACGGGCCAACAGCAAAACTTTTTACACACTGTATTTATCATTTTTGTACATACACTGTACTGACGTGCAGGACAAATAGACTAAAAAACTCTTTTCTCCCAGTATCCATTGGCTTCATCAACAGCCTGTTATGATCGGCCTCCATGTAATCATTGTGCACTGGTTTTTATTTATTATAAATTGCATGTGGTATGCATTGCTGTGTGTTTTATGATTTTCTGCTGGCTGTGCAACGAATTGCCCCTCACAGGGATAATAAAGTTTTCTGAATCTGAATCTGAATCATATGCATCATGTTTTTATCATTCTATCTGAATAATGACATGGTTAACTTTTGAAAATGCATATGGGCCAGACTCAGGAACTTGAGAAATAATAATCATCATGAATAATTTTAAAATACAGACTGTGGGAAAACGGGGGGAATTCTGTAGAAATAACATGTCATTTCTTGAAACTGGTCTCATTGTAGATTTTGTCTTTGTTGGAAATTGAAAAAATCAGTTACAGGGTTGTAGAGGAAGAAAATGATAAAGATTTTTGTTTTAGTTTTTACAAGGAAAAAATTAACTTCATGGAAGACAAACTCAGAAAAATACAAAGTTATGTTATGTGTAAATACAGATACAAGTTTCTTCTCTTAAATTATTTTTTAATCACAAATGTGTGACTGTATAATCTCAAAGAATATTACATATTAGTAATTTTTTTCTCTTACCACTTTAATAAAAAAAAGAACAAAGTCAAGTTTTTTTTCTGCGAATTTGAATTTTTGTCAAAGTGACCCTAGTACAGAAAAGGCGTGTGTCCCAGTAGCGTTATTTAAGCCATTTATGGTCAATTGTGGCTCAGTTAATCACAGTGACATGGACAGCATCAACAGGGACTGCATGAAAGAGTCCAGTCCTTCAAATTCCTGCGCGTCCACATCAGCAACAATCTCTCCTGGACTGCTAACACCGCAGCGGTGGTGAAGAAGGCCCAGAAGTGACTCCACTTCCTGAGAGTGCTCATGAGAAACAACCTGGAGGAGAAGCTGCTGGTGTCCTTCTACAAAGCCACCGTGGAGAGCATACCAGCACTGCATCACAGTGTGGTACGCTGGGTGCACAGCAGCAGACAGGAGAGATCTGCAGAGTGATCAACACCACCCAGAAGATCACCGGTGGCTCTCTGTGGGCCCTGGATGACATTGCCAGCTCTCCCTACCTCAGCAGGGCCACAAGCATCGTCAGGGACTCATTTCACCCCGGCCACTACCTGTTCAACCTGTTGCCCTCTGGCCGGTGCTACAGGTCTCACAAAACCCGTACAAACAGACTCAGAGACAGTTTTTTTCCCTAGAGCCATCTGCGCCCTGAACACAACCACTCTGTAAATACACTGAATAGAATTATGCAAACTTCTTCATTCGTGCAATAACTAACTTGAATGTGCAATAGCCGGGTACCACTGTACTGTACTTCAGTGTAAATATTTTCCAATACACTCCACTAAATTTCTTAGATTTTATATTCTCATTATTTTTGTATTTTATGTTGTTTTATTCTCGCTTGTGTGTTATACTTTAAATTGTTTTTGAAATGCACCAGATGGAACAGCCCTCTAATTTCGTTGTATGCGCCGTCATATAATGACAAATAAAGGCTTTTGACTTGACTTTGACTTGACATAAAAGTCAAATGTATTACAAAAATTGCCCAAATACTTGTTATTGATTATTAAGTTTTCATTTGTTCATTCACTTGTTTTACTGCTATAGGTGAACGTGTGGAAGTCCTTGTTTGGGAAGGAGGCTGATAAGTTGGAGCAGGCCAACGACGACGACAAGACTTACTACATTATTGAAAAGGAGCCGCTCATTAATGCGTACATCTCTGTACCCAAGGAGAACAGCAGCTTAAACTGCGCCGCCTTCACAGCGGGCGTCGTAGAGGCCATCCTCACGCACAGCGGCTTCCCTGCCAAGGTCACCGCTCACTGGCACAAAGGCACCACACTGATGATAAAGTTCAATGAGTCAGTCATAGCCAGGGACAAGGCTTTGGACGGCAGATAAAGAAGACTGAAGACACTGTGGGTCCAATGAAGATATATTTCCAAGTGTTGTTTTGTGTTTGTATCTGAAGCGTTTGTGACTGCTGCTATGTTCAGTGACTGAATTTTCATGTGGGAGCTGACATGAAAGGGAGACTGAATGAATGAATGAATGCACTGAGCCATGCCCACAGCCGAAAAGACGCTGGTGGTCAGTTCAGTCTTCCACTTCGATCATCTCACACCTGTTATACCTCATGCCACATTTGTTTTCAATTACAGATTTACACTATTTGTCCTTTTTAATCCTAATCTCTTGTTACATTTTTCCATCACAGACCACATGTTCAACACATCTACATATTCCATTAAAAGATCTTGTAAGTATACATTACAATAAAACTTCAGATCAAAGCTCACCAGATGAGATAAGTTTTTGATGACCCCTTTCTGATTAGAAAGTGGAATTGAGAGAAAAAGCAATTTTTTGGTAATATTTATAGTGACATTTATTCAATTGACAACTGATCTGAACATTGCTAGTTTCTGTGATGTTAATAAAATACATTGTCATAACTGTCCAGACTCCAGAACGTTTCATCGTAAATGTTCTAATAACAGACTAAAAGCTATATTTCATTCTAGTTTATGGCGAGTTGCACTTGTCACCCCTGAAGAGGAAGTGTACCACAGGGATTGGCTGATTTATTTATTTGTTTGCAGCATCTGTGTGAAATTATGGTGTCAGACTGTATGTATCAGATATGTGGAAGATGTCACAAAGTCATTGTTTAGAGCTTTCAGGTGAATTAGAATCACCTCAGACACAAAATATTGGGAGACTGTAAAATGTTGTAATGCACTGATTTGTAAATCTCATGAACCTATATTTAAAATCATAGAACGTGTTTAAATTGAGAACATTTACCAGTGTAAGACAACATTAGGTATGCTGAATTTGTGAACATGTCTCCAAATTGCTGGGACCATGTTTAGGTCCATAATATCACAGATACAGTCTGTTAAACTAAGGCGGTAATAAGCCAAATGGCTCCTCTCCTTTTTCTCTACGGGTCGTGGCGTTCATCCATGGGCGTGGGACAAGGAATTAATTTTCACTACCAACATTTTTTTTATTTTCATTTCCGTTTGAGATAATTTTGCACAACACACTGGGACGCATTTCCTCGCCTGAGGAGAGTGAATATATCTTTCAAGTGATAGGGTGTGAGTCGAGTCCCGGTCCGTCCACTACAGACCTGTAACCTCTACAGATGTGACGTTCACGAACGAATCGAGTCTTTTAACGGCTCTTTAAATTGAATGATAAGAACCGATTCGCAGTTGCGAGCCGTTTATTCAAATGACCCATGCTGCCTTCATGTAAACGACTAATGACATGTCCGAGTTTGAGTTTTCCTCTTCACACCCTATGCACTTGAACGCAGCTACTGTATATGCGCTGCTAACAGTTATCAGTGAGAGCTACCTGAGTCCGACTGACTGGACTGGAAGCACATTAGAACTGGAACTGGAACTGGAACCACTGAAGGAAAAAGTACCCCACATTTACTGTTGTATCAGGGAGAAGATATTAGCGACTGAAAAAATGGAGATGCGGGATTAACTGGAGGAGCATCTTCTTCCTCAAAATGAAGATCCCCTTATGTGGTAGAAAAGCAGGGCCCTTGTGTACCCCAGCCTTACCAAAGACACAGTGAAACTCTGTTTAGTGGCAACATCGGTTCCATCTGTAGTATTCTTCAAGACAGGACTAATATTATCAAGATGGCAAAAGTTAGATCACTTGTTTTCCTTAACTCAAATTTGCCAAAGGATAAGATGGAGAGGCAGTAGAACCCACAAAGGATGCAACTGCTTTATTATTTCAGGGATGTCTATGAGGGGCCGTGCATTCACATTTTTATCATGTCCTAATTTTTATTGTAGTTTTACTTATATTTTTTTTAATATACATATATATTATTCTTATTTCTTCTTCTTATTATTATTACTATAGTAGTACATACTACAGTAAATAGTTTGACCTTCCTTTTACACTTAACATGTCTTTAATCCTTTTGTCCAGATAATATTAAATTTTGGGCATTCACTTTCTGATTTTTTGTTCCAGGTTTCATTCAACACATGCCAGATGGTTCTAACAGTGTTTGCTGCTTCTTGTCATCGGGTCGGGGGTCACATTAAACACTGACTTTAACATTTAGAACCCATTTAGTTCCGTTTTTTGTGTGTTTTTTAAGGCTGTGCACATATTTCCTATATTTTCTTGTTGTATCAAAGAAAAGAGAAATGAAATGAGAAATGAGACCAAAACCTACGCTCTTCCATTCATGGTTTCTTTTGTTTACTTGTTGTGCTTTGTCCTGTTCGTAAACATTGATTTCTGGAAGTATTCTTAAGCCAATTCAGTGATTTCCGTTACAGTCGTGTCAGATTATGCCTGGATTTAATCAAGTACCACATGAGGACAAAAGCTCACAGGCATCCAATATTGATTCTTAGTCATTTCTCTTGTACTGTTGTTTTCAGTCTTGATTTAATATTATGTACATTGAGGAACATTGTTTTGAAATTGTTCTACAATTTGTAGACAGTTTTTTCTTTTTCTTTTTGCAGACTGGTGAACCTCTGCCTGTCTTTTCTTCTGAGAGACTCTGCCTCCATACTATGACATGTTCTTTTTATACCTCCACATGTCATTGACCTGTTGCCAATTCACCCATTTAGTTGAAAAATGTTCATGTTTCTTGCATGTACGACTTACTTTTCCAGTCTGTATTCGTCTGTCACAACTATTTGGCTGTCCTACTTGTGTTACTGCCTCAAAATTCAAAATAACTTTTTCTATTAAAATTCTAAGTTATCTCAGTTTAAACATTCTATGTTTTCTATGTTCTATTGTATTGTATTGTTTGGAATTGAGTTTACATGTTAATCTGTTATTTTGAATAGATAGATAGATGATAGATAGATAGATAGATAGATAGATAGATAGATAGATAGATAGATAGATAGATAGATAGATAG
>JAPQRQ010000027.1:4936756-4953646 GCA_037367365.1 Apogon talboti | reverse complement strand
ATAGATAGATAGATAGATAGATAGATAGATAGATAGATAGATAGATAGATAGATAGATAGATAGATAGATAAGCTTTATTACAGACTCATGGTCCACACTAAAAGACAGATAAATACAAACACAATGAAAAACCTCTATACTTTCAAGAGGCAGTCATATGTGATGTGTAATGTACAGCTCTATATGCAAGATTAGTCAACAATAAAATTACAGTATTTTCTGAATGATTCAGGTGACACATAAACTTAAACATCAGATTTCTCAAAACAGCACACAATGAATTTACTCGAGTAGACACAAACAGTTGACTGTCAGTAGTCCATCTAATGAGGCTCTTTTTAATAAGAGCCTTAGAGCATCATTGTATGCCACTGTCAGTCCCTGGAAGCTGGCCTTTTTATAGTTCACCCACAATGTGCTGTGTACAGAGGGGTGCAGTATGTTCTAAACAGAGTCAGTTTCACTTCTACAGAAGACGAAGAGAATTTCTGTGACAGTACATTCGCTTGTGCGTACAACATCCGGCACTGACGATACATGATCTGTTATGATGTGACCAAGGTACTTGACAACATCGCATACATTCAAAGTATTCCCAGACAACTTAATATCAGGAAAGTTCAGTGATCTGTCCTCCTTTGTCCGACAAATCATAATTACACTTTTAGTAAAGTTGTACTTCACGTCATGCAGTTCCTCCCCATACACAGAACACACATTTAACAGCTGCTGGAGACCGGCTTAACTAGGGCTAAACAAAACCAGATCATCTGTATACATTAAATGATTGATTATGGCACCTCCAGCCATAGTTCTGCACATATTGAACTGTTTGGACAGGTCATTCATATAAAAATTAAAAAGAGCAGGGGATAACAAACTGCCCTGTCTCACACTGTTACCAATCTGAAAAGGAGAAGATACACAGTAGTCCCATTTGACCTGCATAGTCTGATGGGCATACCGGTAAGAAAGACATCTGATCAGATATTTAGGCACATGTGCTTGACACAACTTTTGAAACAATTTTCTATGATTTACACGATCAAAAGCCTTAGAGGCATCAAGAAAACACATATAAACTGTGGAATGTTTATTTCTGTATTTACTCAGCAATTCTTTAAGTGAAAAAATACACATATCAGTACCATGATTTGCTTTGAAGGCAAATTAATTAAATAAATGTGGATCATTTATATGGGACTCTGAGCTATCACCATATCAAATATTAAATGTGTAAATGAATAATATCCATTTGAGTATCCCAGTGCGTCTTGTAAATTAAAAGGATAATAAAAATGTTCACTCTAGGACACGGACTGTTTTCTTCCTCTTGCAGCCCCGATGACATCAGTCACGTGACATGGTCACGTGGTAAACAGGAAGCTGCTGCGTGTTGTTTACCTGTGTGTGTCATTCATTTACTGTGACACATAGCATCCTCTAACGACTACAATGAAACCCGATACGCTTTAATAACGATGCGGATTCGGTATTCGGTGTTTGTGGCTGTCATGTCGCCGTCCGCGGGCCTCGTGTGACCGTCTGAAGCATCACCATGGCGTGTTCAGGTCACAGCAGCATCCAGGACAGCGCCACAGGTCTGACACACAACACAGCTTTGTTATGGATTTACTGCACCAGGTTCAGCTCCTTTATGTCAGAGCTACTGCGTTTCTACCTGTATATGTCAGACAGGTTCGTGTGCGCTTTTCTTTATGGAGTCATCGGATAAATGTGACTCCAGCCCGTTTGATGAGGAACAAAGGAAACAGTGAAGCGTCTCTTTCCATTGTATTAGTCGAAGTAATAACTGTGTATGCAATATCCTCTGACTTTTGTCTAAATAAACTCCATACTTAGGTGTATTACCCTCCAGTCATTTTCAGCACAATATTCTCGTTAGTCTTTCAGTTTTTTATTCTTTTTTTTTTTTTTTTTACATAGTATTCTTTTGACTGGTGAGTTTTGATACTTGTATACATTAATACAGTATTAATGTGAACATACACTGATCTGACACAATATTCTGACCACTAACATGCAACTTGTGAAGACTCAAACTGCTAGTGACCAAAAGCATCTACTGATCTAAAATTTGTATTCATCGTTGATCATCTTATCCTATCAAACAATATATAAAATCAGTAAATCAGTAAATAAAAATAACTGAGGTAAATTGTAGTTTATTATCTTTTCATGGTCATCAGATATGACCCGTTTGGACGTTCAGAGGCTCTGTCGTGAAAGTGGAAACACCATCATCTTCTGCAACATCAATTCACGACTAAAACCCATGTAATTTGACAAATGATAGTGGTTGTAGATACTTGGGTTTTTTTTGTTCAGTTAATGATATATTTTGCTTTAAAAGTAAATTTTTCTTAAGTTTTCTCTAATATAATAACCTGTGAATAACTCAGAACTCTTATGAACATCTACATGATCATTGAATTAAATATAAGAAAATTCCTCATTTACACTGAAAAATTCAAAATGAAGAGCATAACATTAAAATAAATGGTAATGAATTGCTTAAGGAAGATTAGATTTACATTAAAAAAATCATTTGGAAGTCGACACAAAAGTAAGTGTAGATTATGTCATTGTAGTGGGACCTCTCAGCAGGTGGGATATATTAGTCATAGCATCTCATGATCTTGTTGGTCATTTTTAATGTAGAATGGTTAGTACCGATCAAATCTGATCTCAACCAATGGAGCATCTATGGGAGCAGAACATTATTACCACCTGTGTAATATTGTGTAGATTCCCCTTCCTGCACAAAACAGTTCTGACCTGAGGCCTAGACTCCACCAGACCTCTGAAGGTGTGCTGTGGTACTGTATCTGGACCAAGATGTTAACAGCGGATCATTTAAGTCCTGGAAGTAGAGAGGTGGACCTCCATGGATCTGATTTATTTGTCCATCACCTCCCACAGATGACTAACAGTCCTGAGATTAGGATGTCTTTCCTTAGTCCATTTTTGGGCAGTACTAACCACTGCAGACCAGGAACATCCAACAAGACCTGCAGTTGTGAAGATGGTCTGACCCAGTCATCACCACTACAATATGACCCAGTTCTTTGTGTTACTCATTTTGCTATTTCCAACACGTCAGCTTCGAGGTCAAAATGTTCATTTGCTGCCTAATATATCCAACCCAGTGAAAGGTGTCATTGTAATGTTAGTGTCAGTGGTTATAATGTTGTGTACAGTATGCTATGTACATTCTGAACACATACTGTTTACTCTGAAATAAAGAAAATGAGGAAACAAACCAGATATCACCAATTAGTTTGACTAAAATAATTAATGAATGATCAAATTGCATAAAACATAGTCGTATTTCCTCACATTCTTATCTATCTGTAAATGTCTCATCACATCTTTCAGTAAAGCTGTGTTTTCCTGTTTCTAAGTGAACAAAAGGAATCTCTCTGCTAACAATAGCACATAATGTACCAAAACATAATGGTTATTTGACACTTTCATCATAATTACATAATCAGGCCTGGTTAGGGTCATGGACTGATGGTAAGGGGCAACACTGACGAGTTTGAGTATAGTCTGTGTAATAAAATGTATTCTGGGGCTTTTCTCCACTGACCAGATCCTCCTACCAGGCATCTGTTAGTTGTGGTCCTACAGTACATTTATACTGGTTCCTCATGGATTTTATATATAAGATCATTGGTAAAGCATGGAATGTTGTTACTGTAAAACCATGAACCTGGATTTCAGTTTACTTTTGATTTAGTTTTGATGTTAATTGTAGTTTGTCAGGTTATAAAGGTTCCGTATTGTTCAAAGTCATTTAACTTTTATTTACCACGACTCATTAATATTTGAGGGGAAACAATGCTGATTTTGCCTAATTGTGGAAGTTTTTTTGATGTTATCTTAGCCTCTGTTTGCTTTAATTTTGACCATTTAATCTCTCTCTTTTGCAGCCTCTCGGCGTTGTGGTGCACTATTTGATCTGTTTTAACTTGTTTTCTCAATCTCTCCATATCTTTGTATTCACAGAGAAGGACAGGCTGCTCTCGTCCGTGGCTGGCTATGGGTCTCAGGACCTTCTTGGGGAAGGGAGTCCACGTCCGAGTGGCCTGGGGGGCTCCAGTTTCCAGCAGGAGCAGGAGGAAGACGAGGAGGAGGCCCTCAGGAGGAAGCTCAAGTACTTCTTCATGAGTCCCTGTGACAAGTATCACGCTAAGGGCCGGAAGCCTTTCAAACTGGGACTTCAGCTGCTCAAAATCATCATCGTAACCGTGCAGGTAGATATGCTTTTACTCTGATTTGATATTTTTCAGGTCATAATGATGGTTACTGTTGATGAAAATAAGCCTGTTAAATTAAATGTCAGTGAAATGGCTTATTTTAACTGCGTATTCTATATTTGCTTGATTGTTTTGTCCTGCTTTGCCTCTTTAGTTGGTGCTGTTTGGACTCAGCAACCAGATGGTGGTGACATTTAAGGAGGAAAACACAGCGGCGTTCAAACACCTTTTCCTGAAGGATTATCAGGATGGCAGTCCGCAGGCCGTCCACACACAGGAAGAGCTATACAGCCACATAAACTTCACCATAGATCAGGTAAATGTTATTGGTCATTTTGGAAAAAATAAGCAAAATTTACCTCAGTTTATTAGCAATGATCATCCCATAAGTATAATATCACATCAACAATATAGTTTATATCACATTTCATATCATGATATTGTAATATTCCTATGAATTCGATTAAAATTACTTACACTGGATTTTCCCATTTTATGACTAGTATAGAAACAAAAACAACAGCCTTCTGTGTTGAAAACAAAAGACAAAACAATGAAACTGAAATTCTTTCAAAATGCGAGCTTTAAATGCTCTGGGAACCTAAATACTGGAAAATGATTACACATTTGACATATTCCTTCCTAATTATCATTTATTGTGTCTGTGGAATTTTTAAGACCTTTGAGTGCCAGATTTAAGAATCAGTGATCAACTTTAAACATAAACTAAGGAAGACTTTTTAAGGATCTGCAGGCATCCTGTACAAACATAAACAGTCTAGCTTTGATACAAATGACACCAAAATGTTTACGTTTGGCTGGTTTTTACATGTTGTGAATCCTGCTGTCCAAACCTTGTGACATTGTGAAGCACACAATAATCCACATCTGATTTACTCCATGGCCTGCCCTGAATATACAGGGTGTCCACAAAGTCTCTTTACAATTTAACAAATGTATCACAAAAGCAAATGAATAGTCAAATCTGTGGAAATTATTACAAAATGAAAAGTAGATATTGAAGTTTTTTTTGCCTCATTTAATGGATTAGTTTCCATGTTGGCTGTATCATAGACTCATCAATGGTGTCAATGGCATCAGTGATCTTTTGCTTCAGGTCGTTGATGTCCTGTGTCTTTATTCGACACAATATCTTTTACATAACCCCATAGAAAGAAATCCAGGGCAGTGATATCTGGTGAATTGGGCTATCCCTTCCAGTCCACCAGTCTAGAAATGTTTGATTTAGGAACCCACCAACATGCAGTCCCCATTGTGGTGGTGCACCATCTACCTGGACAATGATGGTTGGTTGAAGGTCATCCAGTTGTGGTGACACATATTCAGTCAAAAGGTCAAAGTAAACATTTATTTAACAGAACTTTGATAACCACTGAGTACACAGAACAAACCTGATTAACATATCTCATCAATTGCTTTTGTAATAAATTTTCAAATTGTAAAATGACTTTGCGGACACCATGTAGATCACATTCTCTTGTAGCTGTGGTTGAAATGGTATTGACAAGCCTCTGCCTGTGGACTCATTTCTGCTGTTGCATGTATATTCATATCTCATAAACCTAATACAGAAGGATCTGTGTAAGGAACTTATTTGTGATTGCAAGAATTGGTTTGTAAATCTGAGTAACTGATCCTTTTCATGTAATTACAGTCACATTTCCAGTTTCAGTTGTTTTAGATTTCAAATGCCTTCCTACCATTTGCAAAAACAATGTACCTGAGATGATCCCAGGTAAATGTAACTTTTAATATTATTTTTATTTCTCCCTATCAGTACTTGGCTCTGCCTCAGATCTCACTGGGCCGGTACGCGTACGTTCTGGGTGTTGGTGTAAATGGAAGTGCGCTGTCCCTTTGCCAAAGGTACTACAGAAGAGGCACCATCGACCCCGTCAACGACACATTTGACATTGACCCCAATGTCGTCAACGGTAGGATTTGGCTTCATTTAGAATATTTCCAATGAGTGTCATGTTTAGATTTGTCCCCAACTGTTTAGCATTAAAATCAGTGGCCTTGTTTTGTATTTATTGCCAGTATTTTTTTTGTCCCTAAGGAAATGACTGTATGAGTGAGTCATTGTGTTACTGTTCCACATATGTCATACAAGTGCCCTGCAACTGTGCCCTACTTTTAAAAGATCAGAAATACTTATAAAAACAGGACAGTAACTCCCCACCCCCCACCCCCCGTACTTTAATAGTGACCCATGATGCCCCTGGCTTGGGAAGGGACTTATTTACATACACCTGCTGGCTTGGGACTCACAGCTGTTGATAGTGTGATAAATCTAGCAGCAAAAATGAAGCAATACAAATCTCTGTAGAATCTGCAATAGAATTATTCTGCTTTGAGGAAGTCTATAAGTGTGTTTTTAATTTCATGTGACTGGAAACACTTCCTTATGGAACATTATTTTTAGTTCCTGTTGCACTATTTCTGATACTCTGTTTTTTGTTTTTTCTACAGAATGCATTGGAATTAACCCTCTGACTTACACTGCTGTTCCAGGAAACGGTGACCACAGGAATTTCACTCTAAAGTTTTACAAGTTAGAAATGATGCTGTTTTTAACATCAGAGATGAAAAGTGTTGTTGATCTCCGGAGTTAGTGTGTTAAACCAGTGTGTGTCATGTATTTGTCTCCAGGCTGATCAATGTCACCATTGACTTCCAGCTGAAGGCCATTAACATTCAGACTATTATCAACAATGAAATCCCAGACTGCTACACCTTTGCTATCACGGTAAACTATGAATTTTCTTTTCAAGTGAATACACATTTTTTCATACATTTGAAGAGATGGAGGTCTTTGGAGGTCTCCTCTCCTGTCTCCAACATCACCTCCCATCTATCTATCAGCTGGGTTGTCGTTCAGCTGCTGTGCATCCATGTGTCTACCCCCCCCCCCCGATCTTTCTTTCCCTCTCTCTCTTTCTCTCTCTCTCCCCCTCTTGCTTTACCCTCTCTCTTTAACCCCAAGTGGTCAAGGCAGACGTCCATCCACCAGGAGCCGGGGTCTGCTCCAGGTTTCTGCCTGTTGAAAGGAAGTTTTTCCTCGCCACTGTTTGCTCCTGGAGGATTCTGTTGGGTTTCTGTAAATTGGCTTGAGAGTCTAGTTTAGACCAGATCTATATGTATGTGTATATGTGTCATGAGATAACTTCTGTCATGATTTGGCGCTATATAAAGAAAATTTGATTTGATTTGATTTGATTTGATATCTAGCTTAATAGGGCTGGGTGATAATGCTAAATATTGCAGTATATATTTTTTTATATTGTGTTGACTACCATTATTATTTTTCTTTCCTATTTTATTTTGGGTACACTGTTAGCTCAAACACTCATTTAACTGTTTTGTTTTCTTTTACATTTTTCTTTTCTTCTTGAATAAGAACTCAGCTTGAACTTAGATGTGTCTCATTCATTGTTATTGTCTTGTTACAGCTTTCATGTCATTTCACCATCTTACGTCTTTTTCATCCTTTTTCAGTTATTTTAATTTTTTATATTGTTCATCTTGTTTTACCTTTAATGTCATTTTCATCCTGTTCTGTCCTTTGACGTTTTTGTTTTGTTGCATCATATACACCATTACATTCTGACCACTGACAGGAGAAGAGTAATAATTTTCATTAGTTCATTACAATGGTTCGACATATTAGGCAGCAAGTGAACATTTAGTCCTCGAAGTTGATGTGTTGGCAGCAGCAAAATGATCAATGTAAGGAACTGACTTCAATAAGGTCCACATTGTAGTGATGGTGACTGGGTCAGAGCATCTCCACAACTGCATGTGTTGGGTCTTCCTGGGCTGCAGTGGTTAGTACCAACCAAAAGTACTAAGGAAGGACATCCCAATCTCAGTACAACTGATCATCTATGGGAGATGCTGGAAAAATAAATTCAATCCATGGAGGCCCCACCTCTCTACTTACAGGACTTCAGGGATCTGCTACTAACGTCTTGGTTCTGATACCACAGCACACCTTCAGAGGTCTGGTGGAGTCTAGACCTCAGGTCAGAACTGTTTTTGTGGAAAAAGGGGAACCAACACAATATTAGACAAGTGATCATAATACTATGAACCCATAGATACAATTAGTTGAGATCTGGTTGCTCTTTATATACTTTTTATAAGTATTGACTTTATATTGGGAGTGAACAACAAGATGTGGAGATGCTCTGACTCAGTGATTCTCTCTTATCGAAGTTGCTAAGATCTGTACTCTTGCCCATTTTACTGTTTCTAACACATCAATTATGAGGTCTATGTGTTCACTTGCTGTCTAATATATCCCACCCCCTGACACCATTGTAATGAGGTAATCGATATTAATACCATTTTGCTTGTCAGTGTCATAATATGATGGCTGATCAGAGCATATTCTTTGTGTATCATCCTTTATGAATAATTTAAAACCACAAAATACCACTGGATTTATTGTCCTTTTGCTCAGGACTTAAATTCAGCATTTAAGAAAGAAATAATAATTTCACATTTACCATTATGATGATCAATATCAAGTGATATGAAAAGCCCTTTGTTAAACAATGTAAAACCAATCCATATCCGAGGATGTATATATTTACCTCTTGTGTTGTCAGATTGTCATGGATAACAAGGCGCACAGTGGTAAAGTTAAAATCAATCTGCAGAACGAGGCCTCCATAAAGGAGTGTAAAGACCCCAATGTGTCTGGGCATGGTGAGTAATAAATGAACAGATGACCATTAAAGATTTTCATTCATCTGTCTTTTGAGTATCTAATTTTCTCATTTGTCCCCTCATTTAGCGGAGAGCTATGCACGGGAGTTCTTTGATGTGGTGGTGGCGTTTGTTTGTCTGCTATCTCTACTGCTGTGTGGTCGCTCCATAATGAGAGGAATCCTCCTGCAAAATGTAAGCCTGAACTACTACAACTATTCGCACATTAAAATGAATTTCATTTTTTAGAATTTATGTTAAAAACAAATCTTTACCAACCACTTGTGTTACAGGAGTTTGATGTAAATGCAGACTATGTAGGAGTCAGCCCTGTTTTTTTGATTCTTACACTGGGTGTCATGTTCCGTTTGTCCTCGGGTGTTCAACATTAAAGTCAGTGGCTGTGTTTTGTATCCAATGCCAGTATTTTCCTTGTCCCTAAGGAAATGACTGCTGTGTCAGTGAGTCATTGTGTTAGTGTTCCACATATGTCAGGAGGTGTCCTACAACTGTGTCCTACTTATAAATAGATCACATGACCAATAGTACTATAAAAAATTTTTTCCATCTAACAGCAGTGTTGATGAGTGACAGCATTTGGATGTAATTAAATATGATCTGCTGGTCACTTTTGACTGTATTTAATAGTTGAAGCTTTGTTACTCTCAGTTTGTAAATATAATTAGTACTATTTTGTTTGTCATTGATAAACTTTATTCTAAATTAAAAGAAAAAATACATGTACGCCATTTAACACTATCTTAACATTCTCATCTCAATGATAATCTCTTGTTTCAATACACAGGAGTATGTGCAGTTCTTCAAACAAAGACTTGGACGCAAGGTGACTTGGGGTGACAGGATGGAGTTTATAAACGGCTGGTACATTCTGCTCATTATCAGCGACATGTTCACCATCATCGGCAGCTTCATTAAAATTGGGATCGAATCCAAGGTAACATGATACACAATACTAGTAAGGCTTCTCTCTGAACTATCACAGAGAAATTGTAATCAGTAAATGCAGTCTTTTTTGCTCTGTAGTCTAATACACAGCATCTGTTTTTTAATGATATTTCTGCTTTGATGTAGAATATCTCATCATATGACGTGTGTGGGATCCTTCTGGGCACTTCAACTCTGCTGGTGTGGGTCGGAGTCATCCGCTACCTCAGCTTCTTTCAGAAATACAATGTATGTGGAAGATGCATATACACCCACGGGCAAATTCTGTATATTTTGCAAATAAGATTTTTGATTTTTTTTTTTCTGTTTGTACCTCCCTATTTTGTTATTCCCACAGATCTTGATTGTGACTTTGAGAGCTGCTTTTCCTAATGTTATTCGCTTCTGCTGCTGCGCGGCCGCCATTTATATGGGCTATTGCTTCTGTGGCTGGATTGTGCTGGGGCCTTATCACGCCAAGGTACTGTGGCCTTGTTAAATAAGAACAAATATCATGAGTCTTTCAGGCCATAGATCCACCTAAGCTTCATTAATTGCCTGGGGAACATCTTTCATATTTCTGTTGAATGAATGATGAAAATGCACTTTTTTATTAATTTATCTGTATTATTTATTGATAATATATGAAATTGCAGTGTATATTGGTAACATTCTGTGGCTACTAACAATCCACTATTGATTCTTACACATAGTACACACAATTAAAAAAAAAAAACATTTTTATTTAAAAAGTGCAAACTAAAGAAATGCCCAAGACAACACAAGTATTTGTAAAAGTTTAATTTTATATGATCTGTCACTAACATTGACAGACTTTCTACATTAAATTTAGAATAGCTCATTATTCTTGTTAATTGTCCTAGTTTGTTTGCTGACTTGATGTGAGTAGGAGTTAGATCTAACAGCTGGTTAGTCTAACTTAACACTTAAAATTAACATTTTATGTGTAGCCATAGTTTTGTGACCTTTGTTGTAATTAGTTTGACCTTTTTACATTCTTGGAAAACATACTTTGGTGGGCAGATTTGGTTTGCCATTTCATAATAATGTGATCACATTAATACATATTCGTAATCTTTACATATGTGAAATAAGCCAAAAAATTCTTGTTTTAAAGAGGTTGAAAGGGCCTATCTGAAGAAATGCATAAGGCTACAGAGGTATTTGGAAAAAGTTACATTTACAAGCCATTATTAACATCAACAGTTAAAAGCCTTTTTGACGTCAAATTAATTTAGCATAGCTTAACCTTTATTCGTAAATACCAATTGCCATCTTAAACTAGAGATAGCATGTTGGTACTGATAGATTTGAACATAAGCCACAGTTTGTTAGCCTAGCTTAGCACCAAGACTGGGAACAAGGGGAAGTTGCTAAGCTAGGTTGGAAAGTCCAAAAGAAACAAATTTATCTATTTACACCTCTAATTGCCACCAATTAAAATGTAAATGACAAAAGCACATAGCCCCTGTTAAAACTACAATGTTGCATTACATTATTGGTTTGGTTCAGATAAAACAAAAAGATATAATATGTTAAATAGGGAACTTTAGATGTGTTGATAGGCAGCATTTGTTAGCACTTCCGCTGTGCTGAGCTTTCCCTGTCATAAATAAATTAGCCAAGCTAGCTAGCTGTTGGATGTGGCTTTACATTTACCGTGACCTACTAAGATTAGTATGGACTATGAATGCATTTTCCTGTTGGAAGAGGCATATTTTGAAGGTTTAGCTGTGGCTTCCATATACAAGTAACTTCATCTAAATAGAAGACACAAATCTATGTTTTGTGATACTGGATTATGTATATACAAATTAACTTGCTAATACTATGCAGCTTTTGTCACTTTACTTATGTGTTGTGTTCATCTCTCAACCCACTTACACAGTTCCGCTCCCTGTCCATGGTGTCGGAGTGTTTGTTTTCTCTGATAAATGGTGACGACATGTTCGTAACGTTTGCTGAGATGGAGCAGAGCGGTACACTGGTTTGGGTCTTCAGCCAGGTCTACCTTTACACCTTCATCTCCCTCTTCATCTACATGGTGCTGTCCCTCTTCATCGCACTCATCACAGGAGCCTACGACACTATAATGGTACGGTCAGCAGTTAGACAGACTGTGATTTTGTCCTAAATATAAGAGAGGATGGATTATAGGTTGAGAAAACTGCTTTGGATACTGGATAGATATATGCGACAAATGGATAGAACATTTTTGAAAATACATGCAGGTTAATTTTAGAACAAGGCATTGTTTGTTTGTAATATTTTATTATTAGTATTCATTATAGCATAACAGGTAGAAGGTAAAACATCAGGTAGCCTACAATATAAAATGCTGCAACTGAAAAAAAAAAGAAAACCAAATATGTCCCAGTGTTAATATTAATGGTTTAAAAGAGCAAAGTTCTATATAAATGTTTTTATAGGTCAGTGCTTACAATTCAGAAGGAATAGAATAGAATAGAATAGAATAGAATAGAATAGAATAGAACAGGTCTTTAGTGTCAATGTTACACGAACAATGAAAATCAGTTCAGCCGCTCTGTTTCTGTTTAGCAGCAAATTCTTAAGGTGCTAAAAGAAAGACTGTATATAAAAATATCATACAAAAATTAAACATTATACTGAAAAGTACTGGCATACAAAACTACAGAGAAATACTTAAATATACAAAAGGCCAACTCTGTACCACAGATAGAAGAAATATGTACAAAATATAAAGGATATATATAAGTTAAAATTAAAAATAAAAGCCTTTGCTTCTCCTCCTACAGGCACAAACACAGGAGCAGGTCCGCATCACAGATCTGCATGCGTTCATTGCAGAGTGCACGGACACGCCCAGCTCTGGGAAGTTCCGAGGGCCTGAAGGCACATCATGCTCCTTCCTCTGCTGCTGTGACTAGGGAGAAGGAGGAGGAGGAGGAGGAAGATGCACAGCGGGAGGAAGGAGCGTATGAGTGGAAGGGCAAAACAACCATATGTCTCTGAATTGCTTTTTTTTTTCTTTAAAGGGTTTTTCTCTAGTGACAGCTGACTGCTCTGCGCTCCCTTTTGCAGATCCCCAGCAGGGCCCATAATGCCTTCAGAGTGAACTGACTGACCTTGGAGCACATTGTCCTCTGTTGCCCACCTTTGAATTTTGCATTTAAATTAGTGCTGGAACAGCAGAGTGCATGCACTTTCACAAGCCCAATTACCTGCTTTGGCTTTTGTACTGTATGAATAATTTATTCTTTTCTTCTGAAATGCCAGTTTGTTAGGCCTTTGATGACTAGACACTTATTGCCATTAATTGCTGTAGATTGAACACAGGGTTAAAACTGTTTTCACTTGAATGACACACAATGTACAGCAGGCTTTTAATATGTCTTATTATCATTGTGTGGCTACTTAGGCAATGAGATATTTGTGCCTCATGATCATTACATGTAAATGTAGATACAGTATCTTCATAACAGTGGTAGACAACAGACAGCCAGCTAAGCTGTAAGGAGAGGAACTGTTACAGGCTGTTTCTTCATTTCAGCTTCATTTTCTTGCTCTTCGTCCTCCCTCAAGGCGAAGGACGCTGTAAGATGAAGGCGAGCCCTGCAGCCAATCAGTCATCAATATGTATGAAGTGGTTTTGCTGTTAAGAGCCAGGTGACTGCACACTAATGCACCCGGAGCCTTTACGAGGCTGTCTGAGGCTGAAATGGTTCAGAAAATCAGGATTTTTGTGGTATTAAAAGAGAGGTCTATCAATGTAGAGCGCTGGATCCGTTTAGATCATGTAGGTGGCGTAGAGCGCCAGTCTTTGACAGTCAGTACACGGGCATTGAAGTCACATGTTCCAAGAGTAATAGCTTATTTCTGTTATCTGCCAAGGAGCAAGGAATTTCTAAAAACCAGCAGTTCTTCATTCACTGTTTTTAAAGAAAATGTGTCTGAATATCACTTTATTTATAGAAACTTATTTAAGCATTAAGTAGTCATCCCAGCATTCTGCTTGAAGGCATACATACAAAAGGCGGTGATCAGTGGAAAAGGCATTTTGACCAGAATTAAAGGAATGTAAGGGATGAAGGTTGCACATATTTTCAACCCTGGCATGTTTACTTAAATGATCTTTCATTTCTTTATGCACATATGTTTAGGCGGCGGCGGCTGTGGCTCAGTTGGTAGAGCGGGTCTTCCAATAACTGAAGGGTCGTCGGTTTGAATCTTGGCTCCAACTGTCCACATGTCGAAGTGTCCTTGGGCAAGACACTGAACCCTAAATTGCTCCCAGTGGTGCCTGGCAACAGCTTGCGTGGCAGCAGCTGCCCACTGGTGTATGGTTGTGTGTGTGAATGTGAGGCACTGTAAAGCGCTTTGGGCACCATGGTGTGGAAAAGCACTATATAAATCCAGTCCATTTACCATGTTTAAATGTTTTAGAGCTACAATGATTGAGTTTATCATACAAAAATTAATTTACTATAATATATACTTTTTGGGGTGGCTCGGTGGTTCAGTGGATAGCACTTGTGCCTCACAGTAAGAAGGTCCTGGGTTCGTCTCTAACACCAGTCGATGGGTGGGGCCTTTCTGTGTGGAGTTTGCATGTTCTCCTCGTGTCTGCGTGGGTTCTCTCCGGGTACTCCGGCTTCCTCCCACCATCCAAAGACATGCACTGATAGGTTAATTGATTAATCTAAAATGGCCCATAAGCGTGAATGTGAGAGTGTTGTTTGTCTCTGTGTCAGCCCTGCGATGAACTGGAGACTGGTCCAGGGTGTACCCCACCTTCACCCTTAAGTAGCTGGAATAGGCTCCAGTGACCCTAGTGAGGATAAAGCGGGTTCAGAAGATGACTGACTGACTGATATACTTTTTGTTTTAGTCTTATTTATACTGTTGCAGTGCAGCATCACAGAAAACTGATCATAAATGTAATATTTGGATGCTGTTCTTAGTGTTTTTTTCTGATATTAAACTATATACCTTTAGATTCTGGATTAAAAAGGGCGATGTACATACATAACCATTGACTGAAGGAAATTCTAACTATTTTATGTGAATTGGTACATGTACAAAATGTTGACAAATGAATACATAATGAATAGAACTGTAAGTTGCGGCACTAGAAGGTTTATTTACATGCACTGAAGACTGAAGTACAGCTTTACTTGATTTTAATGTGTCACATGGGAGCCATAGAGCACAATGGAGAAAAGCCCTGTGTACATAATCAATCTGTTAGCATGAAGGTCCTTAATGCTGTTTTAATTTAATGGTAACACTGTTACTGCTCACTTGTGTTTTGTTAATTACACTGCCTGGACAAAAAAAAAAACAAAGTTCCACACATTTTGCTGGACCACCTTTAAATTTGATTACAGGACACATTTTCCATGGCGTTAATTGCATTGGTTACATTAAGTTTTGGCCAAGAGTGATGGGAGAGTTGGATCACTGCGTAAAGTCTTAAAGATTCTCAGTGGGGTTCAGGTCTGGACTCTATGGTGTCCAATCCATGTGTGGAAATGACATCTTATGCTCTTTCACAATCTGGGACTAATGAATCCTGGTATTGTCCAATCTTTATTTTTCATAGCAAATTAATATTTTTTAAGAAATGAGAAACCACTCATTGCATCAATTAGGGTCAAACAAGTTCAATTATATTAAACACTGCAGTAATTATCCAGTGGAAGGATCTGAACTATTGGCTTACTTAAATGTAAATGGATTCAGTTTCACCAGGTAGTGTATTTTTACTTCTGTCAGCGTAAAAGGAAATGGTATGTCAAAGGGAGTTTTCTCAGTTTCTGTAAAAGATGAACTATGTTTTTGTTTTTTTGTTTTTTCACCTTCATTTGTATTGAATCTAGTCTGTGAATGTGATGCCTTTTGATTGAACATTTGCAAATAAACAAAAATAAATTAGACAGGCACTAAAATGGTGTTATTGATCGTTTTACGTCCTCAGCATAGAAAGTGTTTTTAGTTATAGTAATAAAGAGTAATAATATGCAAGAGCTCATGTGCCTAAAAGATGCTTTGATCAATTTCCAAAACATTAAAACCAGATTATGAGAATATTGCCACTTTTCCACATAAACAAAACAGTGGAAAATAAATGTTTTAAACCATCTACTATTCCAGCCTAGTGGTGAAGAAATCTTACTGAAGCATATCTTAAAAAGTGCTACATGCTTTTCTAAATTTTGGTTGAACCCTCAAAGACATAAAAATTCTACCGTGACCAAAAGCATCTACTGATCTAAAATGTTTAATCATTTATGAACCACCAATCCTATCAATAGATGTAAATAACTAATGTAAAATGTAGTTTCTCAGTATTTCAGCGGCGTCAGATATGTCTAATTTGGATGTAAAAAAAAAGCTCCATAGCGACCATGGAACCACAGCCACTGATTTATCAGTAAAACCCATGTAGTTTGACAAATGTGGTTGTAGATGCTTATTGAGATGTTTAGTTAATGATACATTTTGCTGAAAAGGTCACTTTTACTTCAGCTTGCACTTATTGGAACTTGGTTGAATATGTAATAAAACTCAATAATATAATCTTACCAACATTTTTTAGCGGATGGACGGATGGATGGATGAGTGGACAGATAGATGGATGGACTGGAAATTTAATGCAAATTGTCAAAATTTGGGAAAAATTAATACAGTTTTTATATAATCACTATATATACCATATTATTTCCATCAAAGTGTGAAATTAGCTGTTGTGTGGTTCTGAAAAATAAAGAATTAAAAGACCCAGCAGTACATTCCCAATAATGTACAAAGGTTTTACATTATCACATTTACATTATGTTCAAAGGTCTTTGTAGAAGCGTTATTAAAATGTCAGTTAGGTCTAAAGGTTGTTTATAGTATTACAGGTTTTATTTCCTGCATAAG
>JAPQRQ010000027.1:4899255-4920730 GCA_037367365.1 Apogon talboti | reverse complement strand
TGACGACAGAGGAGGTTTTACTTATGTTTATACTAATGTTGATATTGAGAAGGGTAGTTGTCATAAATATGTTGGTAAGTTTTCACTAACTCACACAGTCGTTCTTTGAAAAGTTCCGCTTTTTATTCTCTTCAAATCTCAACACTGCCTCCATGGTTCCCAGTGGTACTGCTCCGTATTCTCCGTCTGGGTTCACATTCACAAACTCCCAGGGAATGGACAGAATTACGTACAGAATCTACCCAGAGGACAGACAGAACACTCCGACCGTATCCGTCTGAGTTTTTAATGTGGAGCTTAAATGAGCCCTTAGTAGGCACCAGACTAGTGTTGACACTACGTGTAAAAGCAAAAGTTACAAAAATGAATTACTGTGGACAGTTTTAGTGTGGCCTTAGACTTTTCAATTGGTACTGACTGTGAGGAAAATGGTATATCAAGAGGTAGATTAAAATCACACTGACTTTTTATTGTTAACTTGATAATCAATAGCAGATTTATTGATTAATTACTTTCACGTTTAGTGAGTCAGAATCATTGATTCTTTCATTTGTTTCTTTATTACTTTGACTTGGAAGTTAAGTTCGGTTTTTCAGTTTCTAATGAAGTCAATAATGACTCATTTCCAATAGTGATGTATTGTCTTAAGGGGCAGTTAAAATGCAAATGAAATCTGCTTTTCTGCTCCAGACTATTATTAACATCTGCCACAGCTAAACTCTGCTTACAAATGCTATGGCCCTAACCATTATTTTTTTGTACTTCATGATGAATGTGAAATTATTTCAATCTGAAACTCCTTTTATGTTGAGTTCCACCGTTATCCTTTCCATATTTTGTTTCAAGATTCAAAGATTTTTTTTTATTGTCAATTCACTGGATGCACAAGACATACTGAGATACTGTTTGTCTCTCACCTTGCTATTAAATGCCATACAATTTAAAAAAAAAAAAAAAAAAAAAAAAAAAAAAAAAAAAAAAAAAAAAAAAAAAGGAAAATGGAATAAGAAAGAATAAATAGCTGGTATAAAAGATAAACTGTAAAAAATGATATTTATTAATGATATTAATAATAGGAATTATATTAATAAACAATATATGTGAAAGACAACTGCTAGCACTTACTGTACTTGAGGTTAAGTCTGATTTTTGAGTCTGATTCACATCAGCATTTCACATAAGTTTGTGTAAGTTACAGGTGCATCAGTTTTAACCCTAGAGCTACTCATTAAGAAAGATCACCCAATAAACTAAAGACAAAACTTGCTGAAGACATTTTTCGGGAATGAAGTGCATGTATTAAGTCTTGGAAAAGTCATTTAGTTAGTTTTAATGTTCTCCTTGTTTGATTTGATTAACATGGCTTCACTGATGCTCAAAATGACACTGGTCCTACCTTTTAAAGCCTTCTAATAAAAGGGATATGTTTCCATCCTATTTGGCAGCTCTTTCTGTTTCAAAGTGCCGTTTTGATCTTCACTGCTAATCAGTTTCCATTATTGAATCTGATGGCAGTTCCAAACCATGCTTGAATAACTGAGGACACATTTGGAATTAATTATTTTTCCCTGTTCTTTATCAGATTGATGAGCGATATGAAGCCTATGTGTCTAAGCCGCTCTAATGGGGGTGTAGAGTTGACTGAGACCACTGTTGTGATTTAGAGTAGGTTGAATGAACAATCTCAGGCGAAACGCCAGCATTCAAAATTCTAATGTGCAAATCTGACATTCTTCCTCAAACAGGGATGGAACAATAGACACCCGCAAACAAAAAACATGTACTTTCCAGCTTATTCAGTGATTTTTAAGCACAAGTAAAATGCAATAAATCTAGAGCCATTCCCTTAATATAGTTGATGGATAGAATATATAGGTCAATGATGTGATGTCTGTATTTTCTGTCCAACTGTATTTTTTAAGGTAAAAATG
The DNA here is from genome assembly GCA_037367365.1 of Apogon talboti. Classification (NCBI taxonomy): domain Eukaryota; kingdom Metazoa; phylum Chordata; class Actinopteri; order Kurtiformes; family Apogonidae; genus Apogon; species Apogon talboti. Next base: position 4,918,799 of record JAPQRQ010000027.1, on the reverse strand, counting down.
TAACTGTATAAAAGGATACCGTATTTATTCCCATACATGTAATCACATAAATATTCCAAAAAAGCATTAGTTATTTGTAATCTTTCCCTTTTTAAAGTGCCCCGAATAGTATTCATCTCAAAATTTATTTTAGTTTTGTTTGATTTACAGCAGAAATATATATTTTTTTTTACTACATTTAAGTATGTAGTTTAAAATGATGGTGATCTAATTGGAGTATGAGGTCATAAACAGATACATTACTTCAGATTTTGTTTCTAAACACTTTATTATTACTATATTAATTTTTAATGTAATTATTTAACATCAAGATGAATCATAGTCACATTGTGTGACTTTAAAGCCACTGCGAATTCATCTAGATGAAAAAACTGGGATGTCTCATTTTATAATTTTACTGTGAATTATGTGAACATAACATGCAAAATTTTTGAACAATTTTAATATTCTTATTTTTTTTAAATCATATAATTGGTGATCCTCATACGTCACTGACCTATATGCATTTATGACACACTAGTATGATTAATGATCTTGTGACAAACACCAGAAAAACAGTTATGTATGTCTTGTATGGTGAGCCACAGTGTAAACTTTGTGCATAAAGTATCAGTTTGGTTCACGGTCTGTATGTTTTAAAATCCATCCCACGATGTGTCAGAGGAAGGACGAATGGTTTATTAGCAGGGTCAAAGAACTCAGCATCTTCTGTTTTGCTGCTTGTGAAGATAAAAGCATGTCAATTACAGGGTCAGAGGCCACTGAATGCTCGTTAAAAGCACCTTCCCAGCCAGAACCTGCCCAGTAACATCCCCTCCCCACACTTTGTCCATCTAGAACCTTCTATCCTCTTATGGAATACTTATGTCTTGAGTAATTCTATCAAGCTCATGCGAGTTCATGTCAGCCTTAGCAGAGGGTTACATTGGCCACAAAAGCTCACTTTCTTTTTGCTTCTTTTCTGATGCTTCCCCCTGCCCTACCCCCACCAACGTTGCTTATGCTTCCTTCCCCCACAATCCCTCTCTTTGACTACTATTTAGAGTAGGGCCTGGGGATAGAAGAAGGCTCACATAATGCATATGTGTGTGTGTGTGTGTGTGTGTGTGTGTGTGTGTGTGTGTGTGTGTGTGTGTGTGTGTGTGTGTGTGTGTGTGAAAGAGAGAGAGCAGGGCTGACTTTACCACAGCGATTCATGCACGCTTTTGGATGGTCGGCTGGCTAAAGTGATTTCAGCCTTTTGTGTAGTCTCTCGTTTCTAACTGACACTGGTCCCGATGAGACGTGAACAAACACGGCCGCCTTAGAGAAGACTTGACATTAACTTAACATTTAGCCCAATAACCCCACTCTGCAGCTGCTTAATGTGAATCTGCGTAATGAATTGCAGCTATCCTTAGCACTGATTTCTTAAAAAGATTTGTGTATTTTCCTGTGAGCACATTAGAAATTGAACCTCCTGCTGTATGCAAAACAGGCATGGCTCGTACACTCACACCCCCCGCACACACACACAGTAGTAGATTGTACTTGATGCAAAAAAAAAAGGGGGTCAAAGTAGCAGTATTTGTGTTTGAATATGCTGATGACCTCATTATTCAAGATGTTTGTGTCTAGACAGAAAAGCTTAGATCTCCCAGCGCTCCTGGATGCCTTCCAGTTATTGATGCTATTGGCCTAAACATTGTAGTGTTGCCGCGCAAGTGTGAAGCACGCACACATTCTGTTTACTCCCCAGTGTGGGTATTAGGAAGGGATGATGCCGAGGAGGATGATCTCACCTTGCAGAGCTGGCTTGGCTGTCATTAGCTACTGCTTGAGGCGTATTAAGTGTAATAATTATACAGTAATAACAACAGAAATAAATTGCATTTGTCTTACAGGAAGTATTATAAGTGTAAGAAAAAGACCAAAAAAAAGTCCTATACTATGTAAAATAACATGAACAATTGTTTTCACTCAAGTTTTAAAGCTACATTCATACAATATCTGGCTGTTGACGTTTGCAACAATGTTCAGTTTCAAAGAAATTCATTATTATATCCAGTGTAGCAGCCCGTTACTTTTTGGACCAAGCAAGCCAGCAGCAGTGTACAGTAATATAATATTAATGATAAATACACTAGAATGTCAGTTGATTATGGACTGACCAGGTCTGCTAAACCTGATTTATGTCCAATTTATATCAGCATTGGTGGTCAAAAGAGCTCAAATGATCCAAGACTAGTTTACACTGTCATCAGTCTACATTTTACTGTTTTGATTGAGAGACCCCTAGTGACAGAAATTAGAAACTGTATTTACAAGCGCATTCAAGGACATGTGCCAAATCTAGGGAGATTTTTAAATTGTAAATGTGGCCAGCTCACGCATATGACGCATATGGCGACTGAAAGAATGTAAACACTGCGAGCTTCACCTTTGGTCTAATATTTGTGTGGGTTTCCTGTGGCCCGAGTTACTGTGTAGCTCATCACTGAGGCTTGAGGGGAATTTAGAGTGGGATGCTAGTTACAAGACACTGTAGCCACATGACTTGGATGCATTATGAAGGCCAACACACATTTTTACAAAGTCAACTACATTCAGGAGACAGAATAAGAAATTTACAGAGAAAATAATCCCAGGCATCTCTGCTTCCATTCCACTTTGTCCTGTCTCCAGTGTTAGTGTGTGCATGTGGTTGTGTGTGTGTTATGGACACCATCCTGCTCACAGGTCTGGCCAGAAGTTCAGGTTTAGCCATTTAAACTTTGAGACAGTACACTGTGGCTGAAATTAAACATGGTTTGAAGTGAGCCTGATGGAGATGACATCGCCATCTGTCTGGAATCTGCTGCTGGAAATGTTTGCTAGCTCACAAGCTATTTTGTCTCAGGTCATTGAATGTTCTTGGTCCCTTATGGGTTAAAAATGCCAGCTGGTGTATTTCTGCCTAGTTTGGAGCCTAGGCAATGTCAAAGATGATGCTAGAGAGGATTTCCCAGAGCCTCCCTGGGTTAAGACGGTCACTTCCTGCTTTAATTAGTTAATTTTTTGTATTGTTTGGTAAAAAAAAAAAAGAAATGGTTTGGTCAATTTACGGTGAAGAGACTGAGAATTGGGAAAGTAATGTAATGTAATCCCACTGTAAGCCCCTTTGGCTGTTTAAAACCTCTTCCTCAGCTTCAGTTTAGGGGTCAGACTAGTGAACCAGCAAAACACTTAATCCTCAGTTGCTTTTGTGAAAAGTACAGTTCTACAGCTCTATGGTCCAAGTGCTTGTAATTGTATGAATGTGAAGAAGGGGGTGGAAAATAGGATTATTTTAGCAAAAGCCTCCATAGGTCAATAGAAATAAATGATTGTTGAGGAATCTAACTTGTAAATGGAAATGGCGTGGTTCAGCTTTACAGTGGTCAGTTGCATTGCCAATTAAACAGTTTCAGAGCCTCATGGCCTTCGCCTCTATTTTCTGTGTGCATTTCTTTAAAATCTGTGAATAATCATAGTATGCGATAAATGAGTCATGAAGCATTAAGGATGATTATACGATCCTCTCACATGTAAGACCAGGGTATTAGGCAGAAATGGAGGAACAGGGTGTGTAAAAAAAGAAAAACAGTGTGTTATATTCCGGCGGGTGTAAAAGTGATGCGAGTACGAAAATTTTGAAACAATAGTCCTTAAATGCTGCATTCTAGTGCATTCTGGTATGTTAAATGTTATATTTTGACATGGAAAATAAGTTTTGAATTTGATTCAATATATTTCCTGTCATTCTTGCTAATTCATTCTATCACGTTGACCTCATTTCTTGCTTTGTGAATGTTTTTATTGTGTCTCAGAACTTTGGTTGAAGAGTGAAGGTGTGTATTTTATCATTTTGATTTATGCCTACTGAAGCTTTGATTGGCAGTCCAAATTTAGCCACTAGAAAACACTGACACACATATGAGCTGATAATCCTACATTATGGATTCATTCATGCACGCACAGTATCAACACCTATTCGGTATTTCTTGTTTCTCAATTGTTCAAGCATTTATCAGGTTTGTTGTGTTCTATCTCTTAAGTTTTTGATTGATGTGAAATACTGCAGAAAATCAAATCAGAAAACTTGAAAGATGGACAAACATTTTGGAGTCAATGTTAGATTAAATCGCATAATTTAAGCCTTTGCATAATTATTAACTGATCTCTGTCTGGTTTTTAGACCAGGTGAAATGAATGCCAACAAGTAAAAAAAAAATGACATCTTTCGTATAATGATATTTGGGATTCAGAGATAATGACCTTACCACACAAGCAAGTAGATTTATGCAAAATATTGTCCACAAAAGTCCCAATATGACATCTGGGCCTAATTGTTGAGCCTGAGTTGGTACGTAGAAGTGATTGACATAAGGAAGGTTTTATGTATTTTTAAACCTTCAGCAATTCCTAAAAAAGAATTGGACTTTTGCACAAGCCTTGAGAACGGGCTCGTTCATAATGCTTAATGCATAACCTTGTAACAATAACCGTCCTCAATCTAATTAGATTCCATTATAGAACTGTAATATCATTAGTGGGTATAGGATGTCTCATTTGGCAGTGGTGCAGTAATAAAGGATGCCATTTTACAGCTGTTGTCACACTTTGTCAGGGTCACTGTAGTGTTATGGGTGAATTGCCAAGTGGGGAAATTTACTTCTGCAGCAAGCATGACTTCTGTTTATTTGACACATGAAATTATAAAAGTACTTTGGTTTGCATTTAATCTGAGTACCTCCAGTTTGGAGAGCTGATGCCACGAAGGGCACACTCCTGTTCTGGTGTTCTCGCTCGTTCTGTCCAACTGACTGATGTTCCTAATGATTTCTAGGGCCGGCTGAGTGAGTGGTAGAGCCTGGGAGAAGATGTGCAATCTCACAGCTGTCTGTAGGCTCGAAGGAGAAAGAGAAATGCTCCTCTGGCTGTGGCCATGTAAAGATTTATCACCTCTCTCTCACACACACATACACAGCAGCAACAGCAGTGTAAGTTGCTCTGGAGAGGAGCCGCAAAATGAGCAGCCTTGCCAGATGCTTTAGTGTACTGTGGGAAGTTTAATAAAGAGAGAAGAGAATGGTGATTGAACACAGGCTTATTTCCTGGTTCACTGCTTGGTCAAATTTGGTCACAGTGGTGAGAGCTTATGTTGGAGGTCTTGGACTGAGGCAGACGATCAAAGAATGGATCATTTTAGGTTTTTCTCACCATACTTTCTCTATTCTTCATTCTCACACCAGGGACCACCATCTCAAATACTGTGACTGGTTCCATGTATCATATAATTGAATTCACTCCACATTTGTAACTCCACTGGCATTTAAACCTCTTGCGACCAAAGGGTGCAGCATGGGTCACAGCTACCCTTCCAGCCTCTTAAGTCATTGGTGGTGGCAGCCTGTTGAACTAGCTGTGTGTGTCTGTTTGTATGTGTTGTTTCAGATACGCATAGTTTTTTTTTCCTGCAGTATTTTTTCCCCCTCTGGCTCTGCTCAGCTGCTCCGGCCATCTGTGCAAAGGAAAACAGAGAACAGAGGGATAGAAGAAGAGTGCTAGTGGTGTTGGGGGCAAGACAGAAATCCAGGAGGGGGAAATGGATAGGAGGAACAGCAGAGAATGAAAGAGGGTCTTTTGACACGTTAGACTCAGTATAGAGGATGAGTAAAGGATGACCCATGAAGGAAAGAAAGACGAGGAAGAGTGTGCAGGGACTGTTTCCGAGAAGCTAGTGGCATAAAGATGATGTCTGTCCTCTTCCAAAAAGAGGACAGGGAGTGTGTGTGTGGGTACGTTTAGGTCAGTGGAAACTAGGATGACTAGTGATGTCTGGATTTCAGAGTCGGACCAGCAAATATCAACCCAGTGAGCTCATTTAACGTCTTGTTTTTTCCCTGCGTCTTTTCTTTTCTCTCTCCCACTTGGTTCTGTTTCTGTTCCCATGCTCCTCAGGCCAAGCCTCTTCCTCTGGGCTGGCCTCTGCATTTGCCTTGGAGTTGTGTCTGTCTCTGCTTAGTTCTCCTGCACAGCCGGCTCCTCACACTGTTTGTAAACTTTGACAAGCCCGTTTCCTGCTGCTCCCCCGCTTCCCGTCGGGCTTCTCTCACCAGCCCAGTGATGCCAGACTTGTAAAAACCTATCCATTTCCTCGCATCATTCCATTTGAGAGCAGCTGAGGGAACAGAGTAAGATGCATTTGTCTAATATTGACACAGATAATGTATGACAGATCCTATTACAGCTGGTTGTCCTTCATTCAGCCTCATACTTTTCACTTTTCATCCTCAGTGCCCCTGACTACTTCCTGTGTTTTGTCTCCCTGTCTTTTGGTTTATTCTACAAGCTTTGACCCACTTAGCACGTCCACCCGGGCCTTTATCACATCCTGAACCTACTTTTCTATTTTAATTGACTGGCCTAGTGCTGTGATGCATTGCCTAGCTCCTTGCGTGTCACAACACTATTACAGGTAGCATGTACACTATGATGTGTCTATGCTGTTTGCGTGCAGAAGCTTTTTGCCCTCCTCCAAGTGTGCTATCCCAGAAAACTAGTCTTCCACACTAGTGATTCTGATGCCATTTTACACCAAGAACAAACTAAGCCAACCCATAGCAGGAGCAACTCTGGCCAAGTGTGTCACTGAGCTTTTTGGTATCACAGAGCGACACATTTGCCACTGCATTTCAGTTGGCATGGAAATCAGTCAAGGCTATTTGTAGAATGAGTTGTTTATGCGGTAGATATGTCCTCTCCTACCCTGTCTTTATGGCCCATGAGACTTTAACACACAGCTGATCATGAAATGTGTTCATCTAATTGTTTGTGTTAGTGTCTGTCAGAGCTCTAGATATATTCTCTGTAACACCTTTTACACCAATATGGATTTTTTTTTTTCCAAATTCAATTAAATAGTGGTCTGACTTTAAAACATACTGCACAAAAGAAACAAGAAACAATAACCACTTTAGTTTTTACTGTAAACATTGGTTAAATGTAATTATTTTGCACTAGTTTAAAATGGGACGCATTATTAATTTTAAGCCTAAACTTGAAGATATTTAACTTCAAGTTAAACAGCTACCTTTGTGAGATAATCTGACTAAAATAATCAAGGTTGTAAAAGAAAGGTAAGGGACAGAATCAACTTAAATGTCCTTCATTAATGTGTTCATCTGTCAGATGTGAAAAGCCAGTCGCTGCAAGGCACTCTTTTCTCCTTGCTAGGCTGTTGTCAGTTATATTTTAATTTACCCACCAAATTACAGCTTCACTGCTCAACTATCGTGAATAGACTAACTTTTTCCATAGCTGTCAAACAATGTTATCGCTCCGTAATGAATTCAGAGCAGCTGAAAGTTAATGCCTCTCCTTTATAGTTACTAGGTCCTAACAGCGCACCAGAGGTTGTGTTAACCGAAAATATTTTGTCTTTGACAGATTTTTTTGTAAAGATGATGGAAAATTCTGAAGGTCATCCATCATTTTGACAGATTAAAATACTGAGGGTAATTTACTAAAGAAAGTTTTCACACAACACTGAACAGAATCTGCTTGCAGGATCGCTGGTCTGTCTCTCTCTTAACAAGGCATCAAACAGTCCATAATAGCATCCTACCTGTTTATGGCGCTACACTGCCACGTTCACAACTTCTGCTTGCTGTAGTAACATATGTAGAATTTGTTTATTGTTAATAACTTCTGTTCTGTTTGCTGTAGAAATTTCAAACTAACGACAAATTATTGGAAATTCAATTCTCTATCCATTACCTACCTAATTTGTCACGCATGTGTATATATAGATTTTGAGTTACTGGCATCTAAAGTGACCAGGGATCAAGCACCTAATTTGCATATTCAGAAAAAGGCTTCTGTCTTGAAAACTAAGACAGATATCGACTAACTTTGTTTTATCGACTTATAGGAAGTAGGATATGGTCTTTCATTTGTTACCAATTTTTTTGACCTTTGATGACCTTGAAAGGTCAAACCCCAAGGTCATGATTTTCAAAATACCCAATTTTTCACCATAACTCCCTCAATTTTGCTGATAGAGAAAAACCACTAGTGTCAGGTTATAAGACGTGAAAATAAAGGCCTCCGGCAAGCACACTACCTATGGCAATTTCATCTCGTTGTTTAGCTGACTTTAGCTGAAATTATATGCTTCTTTACTAGCACAAAATGTAAAGACAGCAATGTTATCAATGATATCATGACTCGCGTAAATATACACGCCACTTTTAATTGCTGTGTTATCTGTACACATTGTAAGCTTTCTGTGGGTATGTTCACGCTGTTATTAGCCCCCTGGCCCACCTGAATCGATGCGTCACATACCACGCACTGAGGGTTAGGGTTATGTGAATCGGAGATCTTGGCGTAAATTGACACGCGATCAAAAGGCATTGAATAACACGCAAAAGGATGAAAATATGTAGGTACAGCACGCCAAATGCCATGAGAACTGGCGTGGCATACAGCAGCATTTTTTGAGATCAGTGTGAAACAGCAGAGTCTCCTTAGTTATTTTAAAAAGCCCAGTAAATGTGATGACATTGATAAATGAGGTGAAAAAAGAGGGAATGATGTGGAGGATGAAGGACAAGCAAGTAATACTGATAACGTTTATCAGCCAGCAGCAACTACAGTTGTTGCATCATTGAGATGTTTCTGAACATTATATACTACTAAATATTTCTCATTATCATTAAAAATTTTATTTGAAATAATGTTATAACAGAATTTTTACGACCCTGTCTGACAAAATGACGGACAATAAAAATGATTAGCACAATCACTGCAGCACATGTATTTCATGCCTCTCCATACTGATTGCAGTGTGTTGAATTTCAATTCACATCAGTAAACCTGGATTTAATAAATAGAATTCTTTTGTGGAATACAGCTCTGTGTAAATCTTGATTTACTAATTTAAATCTAGTTTTACTAAACTCTGACTAAATTATTTAGATTAAATTAATCTTTGTTTGTGGAACATAGTTTTACATTGTCCTTCATAGAGTTCAGCAGCCTCTATAGTTGTTCTTCTGTACATTCTCTACACCAGTAAATTTGCACTTTTTGATCCTTTTCTGCCCTACAATGCTGCCATCAATTTGCCTCCCAATAGTAAAAGGTGGATGTCTGCATAAAACTATTTGTGTGGGTGCTGGATGCTGAGGCCATTGCTTTATCTGATTCCTACGACTAACAACATTCCTTGACTTCTGTCTCCTGATAGCAGGGAAGGCAGACCTTTCATGTCTGGTCTTGCAGCAGACTAACTGTCTTGTACTGTTTGTCATTCTGTCTCTCCAGACTAGACCTTGCTGTTTTCAGAAAGCCTCCCGACCTGTGGCCATCCTGTTCAGCCCTGCCCTGCAGAGACGGACTACCATTGAAGGGGAGATGAAGCCGGATGGGGTTGCCACGGCAGCAATGGAGCCAATGGAAACATTGGAATCCAATCCACCGAATGAGGCTGCAGGACAGGAACCCAACCAGGCAGCCAGTTCAGTGGAGGGGGAGATGTCACAGCAGCCCATAGGAGAGACAGGCCCAGTGGAAGCACAGCCACAAGAGGCCAAGGGAACTCCAGCTGCCAAAACAAGCAACAAGACCTCAGGAGACTCCAAAGCCAAGTCAACCAACAAGACTGCAGCCAAGACAAAACCTGGCACAGCTCCGACCAAGTCGACACCTGGCTCACGGTCCAACACATCCCAGGCTCGTCCATCAAACGGTGTGTCCAAGCCCCAGACCAACGGGGTGGCCAAGAAGACCACACCTGCTTCAGACAAAAAGACCACTCCAACCACAGCCAAAAAACCAACAGGTACAACCGGAGCCCCAGCATCAAAGAGCACCACAAAAGTGGCTGAGAAGAAAACCGCAGCAGCTTCCCTGGCCACCAACGGTGCAAAGTCAACAACTGGAACAACGAAGAAGACGCCATCCGGCACTGCCAATGGTGTTAAAACAAGTACGACTGCAGCTGCTGCAAAGAAGCCCCTAGGTCTGTGGAAATATCACAAAATAGTTATATCAGAACAAAAACACAAGTGTAGTCCTGAAAGTGGCTGTCTGATATAAACATGCACAGAAAGTCTACCTTGAAATCTTTCACAGCTCCTGCTCTTTATGAGTAGTTTTCATTGTAATGTACTGATATATGGATAAATGCACATAGGATGGAATCAGCACACATATTAGACATGGTGAAATGAATGCAGTTAATCTAGAAATGCATTTGCCCTAGATCCCCATGACATACTGTACTACATGACAGAAATATCTGCTTGACCTATATCTTTGACACACTGAATGTATAGTCTATTTTGCATGATGCATGCTTCTTTTCATGCACAAACAATGACTTCATCATGATCTTATGATCCTCTGTTAACCATTTCTTCTTTTCAACTTTTTCCACTCTTCTGCAGGTTCCAAACCTGCCTCTGCCACACCCACCAAGCCAAGCTCCACTGCTTCAACCAAACCTGATAAGGCCCCTGTTTCCAAGACAACCAGGTAGGTGTGACAGTTGTGTGGAACTGAACCGCCACAGTTTTTCAAGGGGAGTGCTGAAGTGTGTATGTGAGAGAACAAGTATGAAAGTGATTCCTGTGTGCCTGTAGATAACGCAGACAGTCCTCTTCACAGACGGCCTTAGGGCAAAAATATTCTAAGCGGATTCTTTGTATTAAAAGCTATTCCATTGATTTGTTAGCATATCCAGAAATTTCCTCCGGAAACTGCAAATACTAGAAAGTACAAATAAAAATATTAGGGAGTACATTGAACATCATAAAACTCATCATTGCCAAGTGAGAAGCAGTCAGTTCAAAGGGCTTCATTTGGGTATCTGTTCAAAGAAGACCCAGTGTAAGAAAAAACTCCCAGGAGGAATGAACGACAATGATCCCCCACATAGAGATTTGGAGGGGTTAGGCTAAGTAGGCCAGCTACCAGCCAAAAGGAATGCCTTGCAGGGTTTCACCAGAGCAAGCATTATACAGCATTATTAATAAAACAAGTTTTGGGAGGGGAAGAGGGAATGGGAATTAGCTGAGCGAAAGTTCTTAATATGTCATTTTCTTCTAAGCAAGTGCTCGTCAACATCTCCGGGTACCAGCATGTGTTGAGAGTGTGGTTGTGTGTGGAATCAGGTCAACATGTGTTCCTCACCTGAGTCACACTGTGGGCATCGTGTTAGGTCCTGAGGTGACTTGGCAGCATACCAGCAAAGGAGGCTAAAGGAGGCCTTTGTCTGAGACCGTGAGCAGATAGAGCCTAAAAGAATCAGCGTTCTTTTAACAGGGTTCTGTTCCCCTGCCTCTTCTTCTTGTTTGTTTGTTAAAGCAATGGCTGCTTTCATCTTATTGTGTTACCCGCATGATGTATGGCATGACGTAAGGATCAGCTTTTCAAGCTAAAGCGCTATTCGATATTCATTGGGAACTATTCAACCATTCTTTACAGATTTCCCCCCAGCAGTTGAGACGCCTCTTTTTCAACACAGAACTTTTAAAGGCTTTTGGTTGTGAAAGATTTCTCTTTATGTAGTAGCTTCGAAGTTCACAGCGCCACAAACATTTTGCCACCCTTGGGAGTGACAGTTTTGCTAAATAGTGGTTAGTGGTACTAACATTCTTCTTTATTCCTGTTAGTGCTGGTGTAAATTGTCTGGGTATCACAATTTTTGCTAAAAATCAGTCAGGCTGGTCAGAAGTTCAGTCCCCAGTTGGACCAGGTGTCTTGCTGCTTTCCAGTTAACAACATTTAAAAAAAAAAATCAATTTGTGTGTTCTACAGCAAATCATTAGCTAAATGAAGACATCATTGACATGTGCATGAGTTCATTAGTAACAGGTCCATGTACTCCAGAAGTTTCTGCAAAAATATCCAGAGCGGTGGCCATGTTTCAGACCCTCAAAAGTTCCACATCAAGCATTTTGCAGTGTGTAATTATGATGTGGACATTAGCCACCAGGGAGCTGCAGGTAATATATAAATTAGCACCAGTGATGTGTGCTTATATACTGTGAGCCAATTTACTTATAAAATTCTTGAAAATAAAAGCACCTATTGGAATATATAAAATTAATTAGCGTTTTAATTAAATACATAAGGAATATATGTATTTAAAATATAAATATATACAATGACTAGGTCTAAATTACCATGACACTCCTGGAAAATGGTCACATGGAATTACTGCTATTGCAAAAAAAAAAAAAGCAGCACGAGACAAGTGGTACTCAAAATATTTTGCTAAGGTTGGCAGGTCTGTGCTTATGACATTTAGTACTTGCATACTAAAATTTGATATCAAACGTTAACAAACACATAGCTTTGATATTCCAAAATATATGAGCTATATATATTTGACTGTATATACTAATATCTGACTATATCATGTAATAATGAATTAATGCTAACTTTGGATAATGTTACTAAATTATGTTAACAGGCTTGTTGTATTTAAGTGCAGATAAACTGTGATGGTTTGACCACAACTACTTCAAAGCTTTCCAGAAAACATCTTTTTCTTCATTTGACTCTGCAGGAAAGTGAATTGTCATTCACACCTGTTGGAAACAGTGCAGATATGTTCAATGCTCTGAGCCCTAATTAATCTGACATTTATTTAGTAAAACAATCATGTAAAAAATGCCCATCAGAGTATTTAATAGTGGAAATAAAGCAAACCAGACCATAATAACAAAGAATTGTATTATTATATTTTTCTTTCTAGAGAAAAGTTTTAAGTTTTTCAGTGGGAGGCAGTTGGAGCCAAACACTGCAGCTCTTAGCAGTTCAAACAGACACACATCCCCAAGACACGCCAAAGTGGACACCTTACTCAGTGATACAAAATGCATCCATAGTATAAATTTGGTGCAGATATCTCAATGCATTCTTCAGATAATGTCATTACATCACTGAATGGACAGACAGACAATCAAATGATTACAATACCCCCCGGCCGAGGGGTAAAAATCACTACAAGAAAAGAGAGTCCATTTGGCAATATTCATGCACTTCTACAGAATGTTTACAAAAAATAACTCCTCAAATTCTCTGAGAAAAAAAAATCAACATGTTTTGGGTTTTTTTTTTAAAGCAGCACCTGCAGATTTCCCCTACCCAACCCAGCCCCACCCTCCCTACTCCACCTGCCATGGGTAGCAGTTGGATCGTAGAGATTATTCTCAGATTACAGCTTGAAACAATTGTTGAGGTGCTCTCATCTCATAATGAAGCGTTACACAAGGACATGTTGGTAATTAACCGCACAGCACCGAGTGTTCACTGAACAACCTTTATAAACAATTTGTGATTTTGTTTATAAATACAGAGAATGTCTCCGTCATGTTTGTACACTGATCTGAACAGTAGCCAGGTCAGTTAAGTGAGATGAAATCCATGTGAGCCCCTGCTTTAATGATTTATTGATTTTAGGTTATTAGTGCATATCTGAACATGCAGACCTAAATATGAACCCCCATCAGGTGTAACTGTTACTGATGACTGACCCCTTTAACAATACAAAATGCCCTTGTAGGCAGACTTGATATGTGTTTGCATGCATGTCAGCGCTTGTGTCTGTGATATGCTTTAACAGGGCCATACATTTCATGCTTTAATTAGATTTGACCCTTTTCCTTACTCATTCAGTGCTTCATCTAGTCTGGCTATCAGCAGAGCGGTGGACAGAGCTCACCACACACATTAATTCCCACATCAGACACACCCTGCTTCTCCTGTTGCTGTCATGCACACTCACACACACTGGCAGTGGGTCTCTCAATTTACTCAGTGTTACTCTAAAACTCAATTTATTTAATTCCATCTGCAGCAAGTTCCAGTTATCAGCCAAATAAAAGTGCAGAGCAAATGCAGGTCCACTAAGTGACATCAATCTAATTTAAGGTTACTAGAGTAATGTTTTGGTGCTCCTATTCCGCTGCAGGTTTTAGCTAAATTAAATTAGCTTTAAAGCTGTTACTGCCATTGGCTCTTTATTGTAGCTCATTCTTTGTCTGGCTGCTTTTTTTATCCACAGCAGATCTTTTCAACAGACTCAAACCCAGTTTTGAAGCTCATGTCCACTTCATCCGTCACCAAAGCAGCAGTAGGTCAGAGAATGCACCACAGGTTCTAACCGTGCAGTCAAACATGTACAATAAAACTGGAGATGTTGACGTGTCTATACATGTTGAATGTGTGCTTGGGTGGATTTATTTGTTCATTTACATTTCTTTTTTTGCTCACTTTAGCACATATTCAAGTGGGTATGCATATTATCAATGAGGTCAGGACTTGGCCTTGTCTTTCCTCTTCTGTCTCCACATAAATTTTTATAATGCACCTAAGTCTCAATAGCAGCCTAAAGTCTTTGCTTATGCAAAAATTAATTGGCGTTGTTCACTGACAGCAGTAGAGACAAGAAACATGCTGGCAAAACTGTTTAAAAAGGAGGATTGATCAATCTGCTGGAAAATATTAAATTAATGGTCACAATTTTTAAAAAACCTGATTTAAATTTTTAAAAACAGATGATTTATACTACTTTTACAGATGCCCTGAAAACATCAATTTGATTCCAAGTTGTATTCAGTGTACACTTGCGAATGCAAGGATGTAAGATAGATGGTACTTTATTCAGTAATATTAATTGCCATTGCTACTGGGTGGGATCGATCAACCTTTTGGGTAACAGTGAATTGCACTAACCATTTGTGCCACAGAGGTAACTGTTGCTAATGAATTCTTAGTATAAATGTGCATCTGCACTTTTAAGCTGCGTGCACATAATTTACAGCTTGTGGGACACGAAACACTGTGCTTGACTAGTGTATAAATGTTGAAAGATGAAGTCATTATGGGTTTTTTGTGCTACAGCGATTATTTGTGTCTTGTTATATGTTGATAACTGGGAACTGGTATGCAGTATGCAAACTGCCCAACAGGGCAGTGCGCATTCTGTGCTGTGTTATAGAGGTGCTATGGTCTGTGTGCTGTATGTGCTGTTCATGTGGGATGTAATTAGGATGCATAGCATGTGTTCACTTGCCGGTATATTACGCAGTATGATGTGGAGGTAAAGGGGGAAGGGAGACATGCATACTGCCATACAGAACACGTGGTATGCACACACGTGCCGCTCAGCCACTTTCTTCTACTGCTATCTGCAGATGCAGCAGTGAAATAAAGGGAAAATGGTGGCAGCAAAATATGGAGGCTATATGTGGCTGAATAAGTCATGTGTCCCTGCTGAGCTCCCATCACTGCTGCCAGAGATGCAAAGAGAGTCAGAGTAGTGTGGATGAATTTATTTGTGACAAACAAATAGGGACAGTGTGATGGTTGGTGAAGGTCAAGAGAAACTCCGAAACCATCCCTACTGACGATTAATGGACACAGTAAGAATAGTGTGTGCTCAGATGATGGGATAGGGTGGGTTTATTGCTGGGCGATCAGGTGGTTTTGCATCAATTTCCTGCCATCCACTCAGCCACCCATGTTCTCACATTAGTCATGCTGTTTTTCTCATTGATAGTCCCACAGGGATGATAAATTTTTATTGCACAAGATTGAATTTAGCCATCCTCATGATCTAACAAATTGCTGGTGATGTAATGGTCTGACACTTGTGTGTGCAGCCAATAGTCTGGGTCATTTTGCCCCAGATGCTGTGCAGCATGAAGAAGACGACGTGTTGGCCAGGCTGTAAATCCTTCTTCCTGCTATGGGTGTGGCCAGTGACTGCAGTCAGAGACCCAATTACCAAATGGATATAGTGGGAACAGTCAGAGGGAGGAATGGAAAGATCGACAGAAGGAGGCATATATCTCAGCAGTCAGTCTATACTGATGCCCAGTGACGGCCATAGGGAAGAGAAAACACAAACCTTACGTTTCATCTGATTTGTCTACTATCCTGGCAACATAATATTAAATCTTGTCTCATCTGTAGTTCTTCATATTGTGTTCATGAATGACACAACAGCTTGAAAACCTCCTAGACTTCAGCAAAACCCAAAAATATACAAAATGAGTGATTTAAAATCACCCCCATGCCCTGCCATACTGATTGCATTTTGAGTGGACAGCACTACTTACATACACTACCACTAAAAGCCAACATCCTACCTTCCAATTTCTGGTGCTAAATTAACTCAGCATCATCTTTAATTAATCTTCGCCTTTGCTGCAGGGATGATCTCTGCCTCCATGCTTACTCATATACCCCTATCATGGCGCATCTCATTATTTAAATCATAGCCTGACTCTTGTCGTAACAAAGTAGCACCTGCAGGCACCCATACTTCTACACACTGAGGCATTCTGTCTGAGCTCCGCTGATCGAGCTACATGTGTTGCTACTATAAAGCTGAATTGTTATCAATGATCTGCAGGCAACTAAGAAGAACACTTTGCTGTATGCTTCAGTGCGCCCGTAGCGACTAACTGCAACAGTCATCTGATTTTTCAGCTCCAGTGCATTTCTGGGCTTTCTGTTGAACATTTGTGTTAACCCCAATTTGAAGTGTTTTGTCTCTCAACAAAGCCTGTGGTGAAATATAGACAATAAACAAGCCCATTAAGTTAAATGTAGACACAGAGTGGGATGATTCTGAAACAATAACGCTCATAGTCTTCTCTGTTATTTAGTGGACAGTGATCTTAATTACAGACCAAAAGCTTGAAATACATGAAGGAAGCACAATAATCTCAGAACACACTAACCTATGTAAAGTTATACAGCTGTGACCTAGTCTGGACTTTGACACACAAGCATACCTTCTTTGAGCTGCAGACAAAAAAATACTGATATAAAATAATGTATAATTATACAGAAATAAATGAGTCCTTTCCTCCCACTCCCACCTTTCTTTGTGGCTGGTTAATTCCAGTGCTCTAAAAAGTAGCCCTGTCTTTTTGGATTACCCACATTCCTTTCATCAGATAGATGAATGTGAATGCTTTGTCTTCTCCCTCTGCAGACTCCATCTCCTTTATAATCTTTCTATTCTTCATCATCTGTAATTCTTTTCTTATCTTTGAGTCTTAGCAATCCAGGCGCCACAGTGTGAAAGTTTATGGACGTGCTTTCATTTCACCTCTTAACATCTTGTTCAATTTGAAGCTTAAAATCTTACCATCATTTAAATTCATACTTGTGACTCAGACCTTTTCTGTAGATACTGTTACAGAGATTTAGGCTTGAGTGAAATTTATTGCTCAGGCTTAATTTGCTTGGCTCAGAAAGGTTTTGTTTTGAGTCATCAGCCAAGGATCTGATGCAACCTTAGCCTCTGCCAGTTTCTGATCATTTTACTCTATTCAGTTACTTTATCCCCATCTGTGTCTTTTATACTGTCTCAGTTACAAAATTATGAGAAGACTTGGTTTCCTCGAGAATGCTCATGTTAATTTTTTTCATCAGTACATTCAGCTATTTCAGATTTTCCAGTAAACACAATCTGTTCCAAATTGAGCAAGTTAATGTATCATGAGTTACTCTCAGTGGTTTTGCATTGTCAGGAAGGTTTTAAATTTCTTAAACTGCTCTGACATGACTAACACACCTTTTACTGTCCTACAGCCAGTCAGGCTCAGATGTGGATGACTGTTTGAACTAATGACATGACCACGCCTTTATTTTGCTCCTGGGCTTTCATCTTATTTCATGTTACCAAACCATATTCCATTACACGGGCCAGGTTGGTGATAGAACACACCACTTCATTGCCCCTACACAATGAGCATGCTTTTAGTGCAGCCCCCAGTTACAGCTGGGGGATTTGGAGAAGTTATTTTCGTTCTCCTTTCAGTATTAAAGATTAACATGGTCGCAGCCATCCTCATTCTCCCTCTACCTCCCTCCGTTGCTTGTTCTCTTTCTGCCAGTACTAACTCAATTCTTTATTTAGAAGCAGTTAGTGTAGCGTGGGCCCCCAGAGATTGCACACCACAGCCTTGTCAGGACTAACTCGATGTAGGTTACTTTGCTCAGACCTGTCATAGAAGGGAGCTTCTGGGCTGGGCTGACTCTTAGAGCAGGCTGATGCGCTGATGTGTCATTCCCTAGTGAGGAGGGGATAGTTAGGAGAGGAGGGCTGACCGGGGGACATCTCTCTGGGGTGCTTTGTGACTCTGCACTTTAAAGGTCCTTGGGGGAGTTTGTCATGGGGGTTTTTTGAAAGTGTGAGCCTGGGCCTCCTCTCCTTAGATTCCATTGTAATATTGAAGTTTTTCAGTCTTGCTAGAATGTATATTGTTTTCATTGAGTTTCTCAGTGATGGAAAAGATGGTGAAAGGTGACAGTTTTGCTGCCTGTCTCCACTCCGGCAGACCTGATGTTTGTAGCATGCTAGTAGTCTTCATCTCTCTATTCAGTAACAGGAAAACACCATCTCCTCTATGCCTTTCATAGGGATATTGCTCTTTAAGTCATTTCCATGTAAACTTGAATAGCTGTCTGCACTACAGCCACACTACCTCAGCTCACCCGCTCCAGTACCTGAAAGTATCTTTCTCAACTTTATTCTTTGTCATGTTTTGCCAGGACCACACCTACAGGACCAACTCGACCAGCCTCAGGCTCCACCCGACCCTCTAATACCAGCGCAGCCAAAAGTTCCCCAGCAGCATCCAAACCTCCAACCCCAAAAACTGCCACTGCTAGTACAAAGCCGGTCGCCTCCAAACCAACCTCCACTACCCCCTCTGGTGGCAAACCTCCAGCATCACAGACATCCAAAAACACAACCCCTTTGAAAAAAGGTAAAAGATGATATTTATTTGCAGGCATTTGTACTTTGTTAGATTTGTTTAATCCCCATTCATTTAAAAAAAACTTTGACATTTCAGTTCTTTAATTAAAGGGCCATATTACTTGTGAATTGAGTACTCTATAATATTCATTCTGGTTTTTTTTTTCTTCCTAGATGTTACCAAACCAGGAACCCCAGCAGCCAAAAAGTCTGCAGAATCTCCCCGCCCTGCCTCCACAGCAAAGTCTGCAAAACCTGAGACCCCCAAATCAACTTCAAAATTAGATGTCGCCTCCAAAAAGCCTACCCCTAGTAAGGCTGCAGATACAAAGACATCCAAACCATCCAAACCACAAGAAAGTAAGCCCCCTGCTTCCAAGACCCCTGCTTCCAAAACAGCAGGACCTAAGGCCTCTAGCCCTAAGAAGACAGTGGGCAGCAGCACCCCAACTCCTGTGAAACGTGGCCCTAAAGCGGTTGCTGAACCTGAAAAAGAAATAGCTGTTGCTGCTGTAGCTAGTGCTGCAGCTATTGCTACTGCAGCAGCTGCCAGTGTCAGGCCTGACGAACCAGAACCTGCGGTTGAAGCAGCGGTTGAGCTGAACGCAGCGGAAGCCACATCCAGCCAGATTAAATCGATTGAGGCAGTACAAGAAAAACTTTTGGAATCTACACCAGAACCAGTCTCTGCACCAGAAGCCATTAGAGAACCAACACCAGAACCCATTAGAGAACCAACACCAGAACC
>JAPQRQ010000027.1:4887221-4899155 GCA_037367365.1 Apogon talboti | reverse complement strand
ACACCAGAACCAGTCTCTGCACCAGAAGCCATTAGAGAACCAACACCAGAACCCATTAGAGAACCAACACCAGAACCCATTAGAGAACCAACACCAGAACCTGTAAGAGAACCAACACCAGAACCCATTAGAGAACCAACACCAGAACCCATTAGAGAACCAACACCAGAACCCGTAAGAGAACCAACACCAGAACCCATAAGGGAACCAACACCAGAACCAATACGAGAGCCAACACCTGAACCTGTTAGAGAACTGACTCCGGAACAGTTCGATGAAATGTCTCCCGAGCCCCTTGTAGAAACAATGCCATCAGCAGAACCAGAACAACCCTCCATTGGTCAATTGTCAGCACAGATGGATCTTTTCAAATTTGAAGAGAACGAAACCGTTCCTTCCCTGGGAACTACTGTCATGTCTCCTCCTTGTTCCCCACCAGGGCCTGTTTCTCCTGTCAGGGAACCACAGAATGCCTCATCTCTGCTGGACATGCACTTCCAATCTGATATGGACCAGACAGAGATACAGGACAGAAGAGCTGAGGAGGAGGAGGAAGAGGAGAAGGAAAACCTGTTTATGTCTACCTCCACACCTCCGTCTGCAGAGGCCTTTAATTTGATGGCACAGCCTCAGTTGGGTGCCTCACCCTTAGATGATTTCATTTCCAGGGACTTGATCTCTCCACATGAAAAAGAGGTGGCAGTGGAAAAGGCAGATGAAGAAATCAATGAAGATGATGATGAGGATGAAGAAGATGAAGATGAGGAACAGAGGATGAGAATCACTGACATGAGCACATCTCAGCCCTCTGAGGAGTTTCAAGTAAGGTCATCAGGTTTTGGTGGCTCAGCGGGCTGGCACGGTGACGACCTGCTGTCTGGGATGGACTCTGAAGATGTGAGCAGCTGCACCAGCAGTCGGCAGCAGGGTGTGTCTGACCTCAGCAGCACCCAGCACACGGCAATACTGGAAGGCACTCAGAGCTCAGACGCCCTGGTTGACTCAAGCTTCCGTGGCTCTGAGGGAGACGGGAACCTCATGGGCTCCCCCAATGTGGAAACCCTTGCCAATGAGGAAGAGGAAGATGAGGATGAAGAGGATGAGCGGGTGGATGATATGGACCTGAGTTCAGAGAGAGTAGAGGAGCATCACAAAGTCTTCCAACATCAAGAGCAAGATGAGGATGAAGATGTCGAGATGCACAGTGAAGGAGTGACTGAGAGCTGTGAGAATGTAGATGAAGATGACTTTAATGAGGAGGAGCGTTTAGACAACCTTAATCGCTCTGGCCTCCCTGCCTCCTCCTGGGGTCAGACAAACCCATTCTCTGATACCTGGGCTCAGCCAACCTCACTGCTCTCTGTCTCCTCCCCCAGCCCACTCTCTGATCATGGTGCAGCTGAGTCTGAAACACCAACCCAGTCTCCAGCCCAAACATGCTTGGACAGCAGCGCCCCCTCCTTCGCTCCTCAGTCAGAACAGGAGCCCCAGAAGCATGACTTGGCTCCTGAGGAGGCTCACGACCTGCTCGCCACCCCTGGTGTAGGCATGTCCCAGTCCAGCACTCTGGCCCCACACAGCCACAGCGAAACAAGCACACCAGAGGAGCTACGTGATTACGACAGCAGCTCTGGGGTGGAGTCTCGCTCCGACAAACAGCAGACTCCGGTGCCAGCTCCAGTTCAACCTGACATGGAGCAGGACTTGGGCATACACTTGGAGAAAGGTGATGGTGAGGAAGAGGAGGCTGAGACTCTCCCTGCAGATGAGGTTCTGGGAACGGGACCTCCAACTGCACCAGCATCTGCCCCATCTTCTGCATCTACCTCGGGAGATGAAGCCAGCGACACAGAAGGTGAGATGCAGATAAATGATCCTGATGCACCCATGATGATGGATGACACTACTGGATTTGAAAGCCCAACTCCCACCTGCAACCTCCCTGCTCTTGAGGAAGATGAGGAGGCGGCACAAGCAGGCGAGGGTGAAGAAGATGGAGGTGGTGCCACCCCTCAGTCAGCCAATTCAGTGGCGTCTTACGGTTTTGACTGTACCACCTCCAACTCCAACGCCCACTCAATGGCTGAGAGCTGTGGAAAGAGCCCAGGGATCTTCTCCCTGGAGAACGAAGAGCAGCTGCCGGAGGAGGCCAAGGACCCATCCCTCATCAAGGAGCTGACTCTGCCATCGGCCGCTGCTGCACAGGCAGAGGACCTCTTGGGCAAACCTGTGGACCTGATGCCTTTGGGCCATCCAGTAGACATCCAACCCAGTCTAGATGACCACCACTACATGCTGGGGGGAAAGATCGCTGCTGACCACCTGGAGGAGGTCGACCCACTGGAACCTCGTCTTGGGACCCAGGAATCTGAGGACACCGGTGACAGCCAGCCCCCCTACTACTCTACCATATGTGATAAGACTGATAGTTTTCTGGCAGGTAACGTATAAGTCCCTCCTATTAACCCCTGGAATGCACCTTTTCCCCGCAACCCTCCCCTTGTACCTGTTGTTCGTTTTCTCTCCACTTGGGTTAGATGGCTTAGAAGAAAAAAGGAGAGCCAGATTGTAGGAAAAGATTTTAAAAAATGAACAAAGGAGATGGAAAAAATGACTGTAGCAATTTTTAAATGAAGCCTCCCTCTTTCATACTGTTATGGTCATGGTTATGAGTGTATGGCTTAAACTTCTTTATGTACAATAGCTACTACCATTTTCTAGTAGAATGTTCTTTTTAAGTAACACTGCATATTCTGTAGCCCCGGATGGGGTATTGACTGATTGGTCCAATGTGACTACGCTTTTAAACCGAAAAAACAAAAAAAACAAACAAAAAAAAACCAGATTGAATGAAATGGACTCATTGTGTATTTATCCTACTGTTTTTACCGATCAAATGTCAATGATTTTATTTTGTATTTACTGATTTGTTATTTTTTCATTTGTTTTTTTTCTGTTGAAACCTGATCCTCCTTACCCTGTGTACACACACTCCATGTTCAACAGCACCATAGCGATAGTTACATGCTCCTTTTGAAAGGTTTGTGTTCTTGTTTCAATACTCTTTAGCATCAAAATAAAAAAAGGCTAGATATTAACATGGCTCTGTGGCCTTGCAGATTTGTTCAAGGTAGGTGTGGGAGCAGTAGGTTGCAGTTGGTAAAGTGTTTTTAATGTGTGCTTTAAGAGGTTCTACGCTCTTTGCATAGGTTGTTAAGGTATATAACGTGCAGTCACGTACAGTATGTGTTGCAGGCATTTGGTTTTAAGTGGCTAAAGCTTCAAGCCTCAGTTAGCTGACCATTTGTTTCAGAAGAGACTAACAACTAGCCTATTTTTTGTGATGAGACTCTGCATTGTCCTACATTGCTTTCACAGTTAAGCTTTTCACTTCGCTGAAACGTTTTCATAGTGGGCGTTTGGTTTACTATTTCAACAGTATATTGCATGTTTAACTAACAGAAAGACTGTGTACTACCTGATGAATTTGAAACAACTACACTAGACATGTTCATAAATGAATGGTTCACAGTAGGTTATCTTTCAAAATTCCATTAAAACATCATTGCAAGGCATTTTGCTCCTGTTTCTTATTTTCCCTATGGGTCCAGCATGCCTGAACTTACTGTCCTGTGTTCGACTGACTGTGTTTGTATGTTTACACGATTCATTTTCCCGTGCCGTCTCCTACTCCTCACCATGGGAATAACTGGTAAACAGGAAGTGATGTGACACAGTACAATGGTGTTGTATCGAAAAATGGAATTTTGGTCAAATCAAAGAGGTGATCCAAATGGTGTCCCAGTGTCCTGCTTTTCCAGCATGTTTATACCTTGATGACGTGTTCAGATTGACCAGTGTCACATCCAGAAACAGTCCTTGCCCAGCAGTGCTAACAGTCCAATACTTAGGCTTTAAATGCACCATACACGTCTTTTTTCCTCAACAATTTGATGTACAAGTGTTTTAAACCCTCAGATCTGTCTGCATCCTCCTCAGTGTTCCTTTCACACACTCATACACTCAAGGACGTCCCCTTTTTTGTACAAGCCACGTGAATGCATCTCAGTGCCTGAATTCTGCAGCTCTCCTTTTCCTGCCTTTATCCTCTGACCTGCCTGCTCCTGCTCATCGAGACCCTGATGGAAGCACTCCAGACCCCTGTATCAAATCGAACACACTCCTTTTGCCTGCCTGGACCACCTCCAAACTTAAGATCTTCACACTATTGAAATTTGAGTTGACAAATTTTCATACACAAAAACTGCAATTAACTACATGTCACCACTGCAATATAAGTCTAATAATAGTTTAATCGTGTGCATACAACTTATATTGGTACAGATTTCTTGGAAAAAATTTGTTTGCTTTTGTTAATAAAAATTTCACATGCCAGACTTCACTATGCAAATCCTTGAGTATTTCAGCCAAGTTACCAAGGATTTGGTAAAACTATGACCTTAAAGGATCTGAATGGAAAAGTAAATTGGGCGCAGGTAACTTAAATATGCAGAGCCATTACTGAAATATTAGACTATTGATCAAAATAAACTGCAAGTGCCAGTTAATTGTGCCTGTCAAATGATGAAATGTTAAAATATATCATGATAAGTGAATTGAGATGATTTTTTAAAAATGATCTCTATAATTGACCACTGTGGTAATAATCACTATATGGTAATTCTGTAATAACTGTGACAGGCCTACCCAACAATGTACTTAGTTGTAGATTATGCCATCGCATTCAGTTTGAAAATATACACTGATACCCACAGAAAAACTAAAATAAGGAAGTCAGCTGTTTTTAATAATGGCCTAACATATATACAGTCATACTGTACCATACACCATACAGTAATATGTTATCAATCCTGTCAAATGTTTTTTCGTCAATTTGTCTCCCATGTCTGTCTCTTCAAATGCTCATCTGCATTGTACTGTGGATATCCCATCTCTGTCTTGCATGATAAATACAGGATTTCTGCAGGTCCTTAAAAATGCCTTAAGACTTGACTTGATTATTGGTATTAAGTCTTAAGTATTTCTACTATAACTTATTTTTAATAGTTTGCATGGATTCCAGTCTCAGATTCAAATGTGTTTTTAGGAAAAATGGTACTGATCACAAAGTAATAAAACAAACATAACATGAATCAGACACTAGAACTGCTGGAAACTTTACAGATGAATTCTGATGAAAATAAAGCACTTTACTCACTTAAGGAGCATGTGGAATATCATTCATACTTTTGTGCTAGTATGGACTTAAAGTAGCTCTTACACTGTTCAGAATGGTCTAAACATGTTTTAAGAATAACTGGATAAAACCTGCAGAAACTCTGTAAATAATGGAAAGTCAAAGCTGAAAGCAGTGAAATCCTTCAGACTGAAACCAAATGCATACACACATGAAAAGCATTAAAGAGTAAAAATGTAGTGTGCTAAATGATGAGCATTACTGAAATGTTAACAGTTTTTATTAATAATTCTGTTCTGAGTTCTATAAATGAAGTGTTTTGCTTTAGATTACTTGGTTCGTAGCTACTGTACATAGTTTTCCTGTGTTGTGGACGTCACTATGTTTTTCAGCCCTTTTCCTTTTGAGTTACACCTTCGTTATCGTGTCAAATCTTTCCTGAACCCTCTTAATCCCAGCCCCTGTCATTGTACCACCCGTTCTGTTTGATGCATGCATCTCTAATGGATGCACCAAGTGACCTTAACTGTCTCACAGGAGACGAGAAGAGGGATGAGGTGGCTGAAGATCACAGGCTGCAAACACACTCACAGGAAGACAACCAGAACCAGAACCACACTAAACCTGTTCCTATTGCTAATGGTCACTATTTGGCATTGGTGCCAGGAAACAGGAGGCCCATTGATCCCACTCTTGCAGCACATTTCGCAAAAATCGCACCCCCTCCACCTTTGATAGAGCCCGGTGCTGATGGCCGTACTGGTGGTGAACAGTTGAGGAGGTTAGAGCAGCACCAGGAGAAGCTGAGGGAGATGCAGCACCGCCAGGAGCAGGAGAGGCAGAAGAGGCAGTGGCTGGAGGAGGAGAGGCTCAGGCTGGAGCAGCAGAAGCAGCTGGAGAAGCAGCGGCGGGAGCTTCTCCAGCTGCAGCTGCAACAGCAGCAGCAGGAACACCGACACCGCAGGCAGGTCCTGCAGTGGCAGCTGGAGCTGGAGCAGCAGTACCGTATGCAGCAGAAGCAGATCCAGCAGCAGCAGCAGCTCAGGAGGAGCCCCACTGGAGTCATGATCTCCCCGTCATCAGGCCTGTGCACTATTTATGAAGCCATGGAGACCAGTGACGAGGAGGATGAGACAAGAGGAGAGCACAACAGGAACACACAGAGGGGGGTAGAGGTGTTTGGGAGGATGGTTTCCTGCAGCCAGAGTGTTACCCAGAATCTCCAGAGGCAAATGCGTCCAGTGCCTCCGCAGGAGCTGGAATGGAACAAGAAGGTGGACATGGTGCAGCAGCTCATCAACCAGACCTTAATGCTGTCTGGAGATGGAGGCTGCCCACCGCTGCTCCTCCTCCCTGTGGGTACGGGGGGCACCCTGAGCCCCTTAGAGAGCAGCATGTGGCCTAACATGCTGCCCCAGTTCAGCCCTCCTGCTGCAACAGTCACCTCTGTCAGCAGCTACTCCCCAGACAGCCGGGGCAGCTCCCCACCTGGAGACTGGACCGTGGTGGAGGTGGAGACCCAGCACTGAGGTCAAATAATCAACCTGTCAATCCACCAGTAAATAATCAATACATTTATTAATCACGGATGTGCAATAAGGTAAAACTGCTGTATAACATCAGTATTTTATATAAAAGTAGGATCACCAGTAGTAAAACATCACATACACTTGATCACATATAGTTTAACTGAAGCTGTTATAACCTTATTTCTGTTTGTTTACTGTAAAGATTAGAGCAGGGACATTCAACTTGCATTGTCAGTGATAAACTATATTTATCAGGTAAAATTAATAAAGAAAAAGCTCAATTATGATTACAATGATCGAAATTAGTTCAAAGAAGTACAGATAACCTGGAGAGATTTTTCTCTGTAATAAAATAACTGAATAGCTGAATTTAGGCTTTCTGAAAGAAAACCAGAATTCAACCTTTTATGGACTCTGTTTTTGGGCTGGAGGGACACTCATGACAGCTAATCACTGTTCAGATGCAATTCTACTTCTCTACTACATGGATTGACACAGAAGTTTGGAAAATGCTTTCAATTTTACAGCATGAAATAGTGTCAGGAGATCGGGCTTTAAATTTAGCCTTTTGATTTGGACCAAGAGGACAGAGCTAAAGAAGGTTTGTATTTTCAGATTCTGTTGTTTTTTTCCCTGATTTTTACTCCCGCACTTTTAAAAGTTTGCTATATCTGAACTAATTTTAAAGAAATTAGATTCATGTCTGATCTTTTCACTTAAGTGTTTTTTGCGTCCAAAAAACATTTTTTGAAAAGTTCAAAATATGTGTAAAATCAATCTGGAAATTTCTTCAGCTCCTCTACAGCAGCAACAGTGTCCACCACTAGCTACTGTGGGGAACAGAGCTAATTAACTCACAAGATGGACAAAAAAATATGACATATTGAACCATTAACTGAAGTACGAGGACTGGCATGTGGCCGTTCTGTCAAATAAATCTGATATTTTACTGCATGTATTGTAGGTTCAACTGCATGTAGTTACAAAAGTTGTGATTGGGTCTACACATTGTGTTATATTCTGGAATTTTAAATCTAAATTGTATATGAAACAGTTTTCCAAAAATCCCAGTGTGAATCCATTGATTTTCATTGTGAATGACCACACAGCCACTGGGTGTGCTGGCGTTCTGGTCTGCAGGCTGGAAGTCAAGTATCCCTGACTCTTTCAGTCCGATAACAAGTCATATCATATGACTGCACAAACTTGTCTTCACATTGATTTTCGATCAACACCCTTATTTCAGATGGAATGGATGCTCCATGTTATTGATTCCTGTCACACAGACATGCATACCACATAGTGCAGCCTCACATTAAAGCATGTTTCCTATGCAAAAGCACTTAATAACTGCATTACTCTGATGTGCACTGTAGCTGCTGTCAAAGCACTGTCGTCACATGTTCAGCGTGGCTTTAGTGGATTGTGAGTTTTACATTTTACGTGTGTGTGTGTGAGACCAACCTCTCAAATGAGGAACTGAGCTATGACAAATTGCACTTGTTTCTTCTCTCTATGACTTTTGTTTAGGCCAAAGTGTGTGTACAGGTAAGTTTGAGTAGATTTCTATGTTCGTATATAATCATAGTGAAGTGTACGGGAACCAAAAAAATTTAGCTGAATCAAGTCATTGTGTGTGTTGAATAGGATTATTTCCTGAGTGTGAAAAAGCCTATGGGAAATGATGCAGTGATAAACCCCCCACCCCCTCACACACTCGCCCTTTATATCCTACATTGTCTGGTCAGTAAATGTTACTGTGACTTCACTGGACAGGCAGGTTTTCATGGACTTAATAGAGCCGTCAGTCATGGAGGAAGAAGAAGGGGGCGTGAGAGAGGAGGACAAGAAGGCCTTACTTGTTCTGCCAAAGGGAGGGAGGTGGGAGATGGGAGGAGGGTGCTGCTTCTGCTGCTGCTAGGGGTGAGGGTGCTGTGGGTGGTGGGCGGTGGGTGGGTGGGTGTTGAAGAGTTGAGGGGAGAGAATGTTGTTGTCTTCACTCTCACATTCCAAAGTTGTAACCTCATTTCCTGGGTCGGCCCGGTGCTCAGGGAGTCTCCGGGGTTACCACTGATGCCATGGAGAGAGAGAGAGAGAGAGAGAGAGAGAGAGAGGATGTCTGAGATTAGACAATGTACAGTGAGAATGGGGGGGTGAAGGTGGTGGGAGTAAACCCATGTTAAACACTTGTTATCATGTGTTCACTTCAACATAAGGCTGCTTATATATGACACATCCGACACATTTGTCAGATACATGGTGCGTTGTGTAACTCATTTTATTTGTGCCACATATCAAAGACATGATGATACATTTACTTGTAAGAGAAAAAAAATCTGGTCATCCTAAAGCTGTCATATCCACAGGGTTCCTGCACAGGTACAGGTTTGGAAAGGTGTCACCCTTTGGGTAAAACTGTCCTTTTTCAGTTCGATTTTAAATTACACTAGTTCACCCATGAGACTCATGCAGATCTGTGGAGAAAACTTCTTTTGAGACCACCAAAAATTATGACATTAGTAATAATATTACATATTCATAACAAATAATTTTCCAAAGTTAAAAGTAAATTTAACACTCAAAATAAGTGTGTATCTACAGCCACAGCTACAGAATATCTGTTGTGAAAAAGTCAGATTCAGTTCACATGCATTCAGAATTTTGGGGGGAAATAAATTACATTACATTTACAATGGAGGAAAATGGGGTTTTCACTACTCTGATGCAACTTTTCCTCATGAATTTCCCCCTGGACTGTCATAGTGGTTTACATCCCTTAAGGCTAATGACAGAAAGTTTAAAACAATGCAGTAGATCTCAGGTTTTCTTCAGTTTGTGGGTTTTTGGTGCTAGAATGCCTTTTATTATCTTACAAAACACAATCTATTTTTTATACTTTGATTCTGTGGCAGCTGTTAGAAAATAACCTGTTAACTTCACATTATGACAAAGAGACTAACGAATAATAGTTAGGAGGAAAATTAACTAATTATAAAATAATCTAAGGTAGGGTTTTTTCTACTTTGATGCAAAAATCTACTATGAATCCATGTTGAGAACCTGATATTTCTTTATGGTGGGCATGATACCAGACCCCCCTAGGGACTTTGGATCTTGACTCCTTCACCCAAAAAAAATGTTTAAAAAAATCTAGGTTTGGTTTGTGGAGCGTTAGGCTTTTTCTTGTCTTTATTGGACTAAAACAATGTATTTTTGCATAATGTTGAATCTATATTATTACAATCCTTGGAAAATAGCTTATAACTTAACCTTTTAACCTCCACTCTTATTAGACTTCATTTAAAAGGGAACATCTACTATCTTTGGTGTTCAACATCTGAAACACAACCTAAGGTACATCATTTTAGACTTGGTTCAAATGCATTGACGCTGAAATGGGTTACCAGTGATCAGGTAGATGTTAGGCCTATTTAATTTCATATAGTATTCAACTGAAAGACTCTTCTGCTCATGTCGTGGAAATTATATTATTGTTCCTTTAAAGTAGAAAAGAAAGTAAAAATGCGAGGAAACCCTGTTGTGTACTGTCTGAAAACCTGTGGTGGAAAATGTCTTTTGTGCAGAGAAAAGGCACCTGTGTTTGTCTTTGTGTCTGTGCAGTAGGTGAGGTCTGTCTGACTGGATAGAAATAATAAAAAATAAAATAAAAACAACACTGCCACCTGTTGGCTGCATGAGTGAGACGCCACTGTTGAGTTTAGGCTGCAAGTCACAATGATGTTGATTTACAATAAATCTTAGATATGTCTTTTATATTTATATCTGTCATATACCCTTTAAACATACACTCTGCTAATGCACAGTTTTATATGAAACTGAAATCTTACATGAAACCTAATGAATATTTATGACATTTGAAAGCAGCATGTACAAAATATAGTTTTCTAAACCATTTAACAGTTTATACTGAAAATGCATGTTTGTGTAAAATGAAAGCTACTGCTGCTGTTTGCTGCTAATAATGTTACATTATCATATCACCAGAGTTTTTACTAATTTATATCCTTACATATGAAAAAGCACAACTAACATTACAATGCATGCATCTATGAGAGTGGACCTACTGTTTATGTGCACCTTTATATTTATGTTATAGTCGACAGTGCCTCAAGATCTGAGTTGTTTATACTTTGTGTAACTATTCTGTGCAATATAATCAGTATGTAATGGTTTGTGTTTTCTGAATATTTATCATCTTCTTGTTTTGCATATCAGTATCTTCTTGTGTTCAATGTTGACGTGCCGGTGACCAAATCGTTTTCAGTATTAAATGTCCTAAAATCACTGAGTATTTCAATAAACTGTGTGAAGTCAATTTGAGTCAGACTCATTTTGTAAGGATGATGATAAATGGAGTCAGGACCATTCCATCAGACTGGACAGTGTAAAAACGATGAACATTTACTACCTGGAAATAAAAACTATGGAAACAAAGTGGTTCATAATATTGAATAGATTAAATCGGATTTAAAGCCAGACTTAATGCAGTCAAAGTATTAACATGACTAAATTAAGTACATATTAACTTCTAAGATAGTTCACGAAACTGTAGTTAGATTTACTAAATCTCCCACTACCTTCGGCTGCTCCCTTTAGGTGTCGCCTCAGCAAATCATCTGCTTCCATCTGATCCTGTCTGACCAACTACCTGCATGTCCTCCTTCACCACAGCCATAAATCTCGTATTTGCCTCGTGCCTGGTAGCTCCATCTTCATCATTTTTCTACCAAAGTACTCACTATCCCTCCTCTGCTCATGTCTGAACCATCTCAGTCTGTCCTCTTTCTCACTTCGTCGAACCTGAGCTGTCCCTCTGATGTGCTCCTTCCTAATCCTGTCCATCCTTGTCACTTCCAAAGACAATCTCTACATCTTCATCTCTGCCACTTCCAGCTCTGCCTCCCTTCTTTTCATCAGTGCAGTTGCCTCTAAACCGTACACCATGGCTGGTCTCACTACTGTCACATTTCCTTTAACTCTTGCAGATCCTATTTTATCATACATCACTCTTGACACTTTTCTCCACCCACTCCACCCTGCCTGTACTCTCCTCTTTACCTCCAGTCGGAATCAGAATCAGAATACTTTATTAATCCCAGGGGGAAATTATTGGATGTTTATAGTCGCTCCATTCCAGTATAATAAAAATTAGCAGGAAAGAAATTATCAATACAACAGGGAAAATAA
>JAPQRQ010000027.1:4874227-4887121 GCA_037367365.1 Apogon talboti | reverse complement strand
CTGTGGCCAGGCCAAGTGATTAGGACACCTGATTCTGAACATTTGGATGGGTGAGCAAATACTTTTGGTAATATAGTATATCCTTCCACAACAGGGTATATGTATATATACCCTTCCACAACAGTCAAGCACATTATGAAAATAAAAATAAATACCAACAATATAATATTCACCCCAGTTTTAACTATATTTTTATCAATTTTTTTGCATATTTTGTCCATAAAAACCCAGCTTGTCCCAACACTATTGTGTTTATCATCTGTTCTTAGACAGTTCAATAATTTTGTCCTGCATTTATTGTCAAACTGGACACAATTGCCCTGTTTTTATTCATAACTGTCTAGACCTTTCCTGAATACTACTATACCAAATCACCTGCTCACATCACACTGTTATTATTTGTCCTAACTTACTCCTTCTCTGACTCTTTCTTGAATGTTCTGCACCTTCAATGTGAGGAATGGATGTACATTTACAAATGAATGCATATTCATACTGTCTACAATGAAATACAAGTATATTTGAATACTGCTGCATCATTTCTCACACTCTTCCATTTATTTCTAATTTACGGTTGTATTTCAAGTAACATTTGCATTTATATACAAAGCCCTTCAGCAAATTCCCACCAGTCTCAGTTATAACAGTGTACTGGGCATGTAAAATACACTGTAACTGGAAGCTGTTTACCTGAGGTGATATATGTGACAGGTGAGGTGGTGGTGGTGGTGGGGGTGTTCTCTGGGTGTTTCTGTACCTCACATATCACATAACATCAGTAACTCTCCTCCTGTTACACTTTCCACATCAGTCCTATCCCCAAACCCTCAGAGCTGTTCTTTATCCATTTTAGTGCAATTTTGACTAAATTATACAGTGAAGGACTTTGTAAATTTACCATCTGTTCATATGCAGCAGGAGGAATTCCTATAGTACAAATAAACATTTGTGTTGATTTACCAACAGAATCTTACAAAGCACAAAAGAATAAATGCAAAAATATTTTATGATAGCATTAGTAACACTATTAATCTTTTTATGCATCATTTAACGCCATTAATCTTCTAAGAATATTTATATTCCGTAGCTCAGGTGCATGATCACAGGAACTTTGGAAAGATTTTGCTACAATTTTGCTCAAAAATAGTTTGTCTTTGGCAAACAACTCATGGAGAACATATAACATTATAACCACTGACAGGAGAAGAGATAATAATACTGATTATTTCATCACAATGACACCTTTCACTGGGTTGGATATATTAGGCAGCAAGTGAATATTTAGTCCCTGAAGCTGATGTGTTGGAAGCAGCAAAATGAGCAACACGGACACAGCTGCAATACTGTACTGCAAAAATATATAGGCTCTATATACGGTATAAGGGCTACCCTCTTAAGTTATTTTTTAAATACAATAATAATTAGATTTTTATGTTGTTAGCTGTATATAATTAGTATTTTACTATTGGTTCCAGGTACATTAATACATGTCACGGTGTATTGTAATATGTATCTGTATCTTATTAAAGGCTTCATGTCTCCGTGCACAGCGGTGATGGCGCATGTATTTGGTTCTGATGGAGGTTTTACGGTGAACTGACTCACGTTATCCTCTTCCTTAGCTCTGATATTCACATGATCAACAGGTCTCAGGTTGGAGCAGGAGGGCGCTCGGATGCCGCAGAAAAACGGATGCATCAAGTTCGCACAAGAAATGCACAATAACAGCACAGGCAGTATTATTTCAAAATAAAAGTGCATGACTTTACCTTTACAGTTCATGATACTTTGGAAATGTGGTCAAATAAAATAACTTTTTTTTCTCAACAGTAAAAATTATTTTTAAGAAGAACAAAAAAAAATTCAAAATGAATAGAAAATTTTTTTTAGAAGCTATGAGAAGCAATTACATAATAAACACAACACAAAATAACTACATAATATTTAATAATGTGTTAGGTTCACGTAATTAGAAATGCTTTAAGTTATCTACTATCAAAGTGTAAATATGTACCAAATGCCATATGTACAAAAGCTGCATGTAAGATCTCTAATACAGGTGAAATGATCTAATAATCTTTACCCAGATTCATCTTGTAATGTATAAATACAAATTGTATTGTAAAAAGACCCCAGGAAGAGTAGCTTCTACAGTGATGCCAAAGCTAATGGAGATCTAAATAAACAAACAACAAAAAAACAAACTCATCCAGTCGACATGATAAATTGGTTTCCATGAAGATTATTTAAATAAATGGGCCCTCTGGATTGTCCTTGAATTTGTGGAAAAAATAATGTTTTAAGAAATATATGTGACAGTTAAAAGTCTTTACTGATACTAAAAACAATTGTAGTTTTTGTAGTTTAACCCTTGTGGATCCCTTCAAATGCACTTTTTGTTCAGTGCAGGACCCTCTTAGAAAAAATGCTTCATTGAATTACAATGAAACCACATTCTTAATCTCATATAATAAATACTAATGTAATGAAATCATTGTTACTTTCTAATCTTTGACATGTCCTATACTCTGAAAATGCCACATCCCTCTACCATGTATTATATGGAAAATATCTCATGTCGTTAGCGTCATAGTATAATAGCATATTTTTGGCCAAATTGTGATATCTGCGTAATTCTACTCTCCTAACACTGACGCAGATATCACAATTTGGCTAAAAATATGACTTGGGCAATTATGCTAGAGGCTAACAATACGTTGTTGTTTGTTTTTTTGTTTTGTGTAAAACAAGCGTCATCACGTTTTAAAACGGGCATTTAAAGGATTAAAATCAAGGCAGAAATACTGATATAGACCTATGATGATTTTATAGCAGAGGATGCAAAAAGTGTCTGTAGTGTATAATTGACCTATAAGGGTAACTGACATTAGATTAAACAAAAATGTTTAATGAGAAGTAGAAATTCATGTAACACAACCATAAGGATCACCGAATGAAAAACGAAAAGCAGAAATAACCTGAGGGGTCTCTAAGGGTTAAAAAGACCATGTTTCATTGGTGGAAATATATGAAACATATTATGTAAAGGTTTTCGACCCAAGTGAGATTTACGCTGAAGGTCTGAACCGGAAGTCTCGTGTTGTCCCGTTAATCTGTCCCTCACGGTGGCTCCCTGTCCTCCGCATCCCGGGCTCTGATCCGTCCGCAGAGCCGAGCAGGGGCGCGTGTCCTCGGTGTCCCCTCCTGAGCACAGCGGGCTGCGGCTGCTGTAAGCCCGGAGGTCTGGGGTCTGTCTGAGGATGAGAAGACATCCTGCAGCAGGTCTGAGACCAGGACTGGACCCTCTGCACTGCGTGATGCTCATCAGAGTGGACGTGGAAGGAGAAGAGTTCCTATCCTGCTGTGAGGAGGAAGAGGAGGAAGAGGAGGAGGTGGTGGTGGTGCGTTCACCTGCTGTCCTCTCCTCACTATGTTAAACAGACGTTCGTGTGGTTTTAGTGAAGCCTGGTGCACTGAACTGCGCTTCCACCTGGACTCTTGAGTGTTACAGATAAGGCTACAGATATTTAACCTCTGGAGGATTTCAACTTTATTGTCCACGATGGACTGACGGCTGCGGTGACACCCAGACACCGACCTGAGTCCACACGATGGCCAACAACAACGACTTACAGGTGACTCTCCAACTTTATCATCCGGGTGTTGCGTTCACGTGCAGTTTCAGTGTTGGACTTCGTCTGCAGTTGAAAATCTAACGAGAGCTGATGGACCATGTTAGGAGAGGAAAGCTCACAGTAAAACTGGTGTGATCTCTGATAGTACGGCTGGGCGATATGACAATATTATCGCGATAAAAATGTTTATACCAGTCGAAATCGATAAATGAGATAATAAATGTCAAATAGTTCTTTCTTCCTGCCTTTGGTCCTGAATTAAAGCTGAAGAAGTTAGATGGATATTTGTGGTTTTAACCTAAAGATGCAAGAAGATAAAAACATTGCAAAAGACGTAAGGACGTAACAAAAAAAAAAAGACCAAAAACACCGGATTAACACGTTGAAATGTATGAAGTTAAAGTGAAATGCTAAATGAAAAATATTTAATCATTATTAAATTTTGTATAACTGTAAAATGTAAAAATTTGAAAACATTGTAAATGATGCAACAAAGCTAAAGAGACAAGGGAAGAAATGCCTAAAGACCAAAATCTTTTAAAAATACATGACAGGACAAAAACATTGTAAAAGATATAAAAGAAAAAAAAAGATAAAAGATGAAACATTGTAACAAGACATAAAAAATGAAGGAAAAGGTGCAACAAGAGCAAAACAATGTAAAAGACTAAACAACACAAGCGGCATAAAATCCCCTGCCAAACCAAACCGCCAAAGCAAGATGGAAACATTGTAAAAGATGCAACAAGGCAAAAACTGACACAAAAGTTGCAGCAAGACTAAAACACCATGGAAGAGTAAACGATGAAAGCGACGTAAAAGACATAAGACTAAAACTATGTAACAAGTTGCAGCAACACATCAAAAAAACATGCAAAAGACACAACAAAATGCAACTGTAATGTCAAAACAGATGCAACAAGATATAAAAAAATCTGTAAAAGATGCAACATGACCAGATGATGTCAGAAATATATCAACACAAAAATGATGTTAGATGATATAAAACGTAACAAGATAAAGTAAATGTGTAATTTTCAATTTAGTGATTCAGTGCTTATTGAGTTTATGTTCCTTATTTTGATTTAACATGTGTCAGTTTGGGCAACATGAAAACAAAATACAGGAAATGAATGCAGT
This sequence comes from Apogon talboti, assembly GCA_037367365.1. Classification (NCBI taxonomy): domain Eukaryota; kingdom Metazoa; phylum Chordata; class Actinopteri; order Kurtiformes; family Apogonidae; genus Apogon; species Apogon talboti. The sequence goes on along the minus strand of JAPQRQ010000027.1, from coordinate 4,882,346 downwards.
CTGAGTAGTGTTTTAGTCAAAAGTATGATGTTTTCTGGCCCAGCCCATTGTGACAGTGTTCTGTAGTGACTCCTTCAGTTTGGAGGCTCCTACACTAACTAATGACTGTCGGCAGGACTTTGTATAGTGTGATGGAGAAACCGAACCGATGTGATTCTTCTGTGACTTTATGACACTGCTTCCCAGATTAAACAGGGTAATCAGTGTTACATAAACGCTCTGTAAGCTAAATGGTTTTACCTTCACTTCAGGCCTGATGCGGATTAGATTTCCCCCAAATTGAATGAAATGATTTCCCATTTGTGGCAGGAGTCTGTAGTTGCTTTCCGGTGGAGTCATGGTGAGTCATGGAGGGCATTGCAGTGTCAGAGCTACAGGTCTAATTTGGAAGGGGTTAGGTTTCAGTTTACCCTGGTGTCAGTCCAGTCCAGGACTCACAGGGAAGAGGACTGTTAAAAATTAAAGGCTCTGAGTGCTGCTTCAGCTCAGGTCGGCATATCAGCGCTTTACTCCTGCTGTGACCAGATTCAGCTACGGAGAACCTGTGCACCTATTAAACACACAAACAGATGAAAATGAAGTCCGCCACTAGTCAGATGTGAGGCTCATCCCATAGTGACAGTATGTAAACCACAGATCCACACCGGTCATTCCTTTACTCAGTCAGCGTGTCACTGCTGAGTCATTTGTTGTCAGTGAAAACGGGTTCTTTCCTTCGGTGACATTTAGGAGTGTGTATTTCCATGAATGGTGAAGGGTTTCTGGGTAAGCAGGTATGGAGGATCAACACACAACAGCTAATATGGGCCTGCAGACCTGCACTGTACTGACTGGTCTGTCACAGCTGGACACCAGTCCATCCAGACAGAAGGACTTTTTTTCCTTAACCCTTGAAGATCCACCAATGACTGAAACCATCTGCTGATGTAAAATATTTAGTACCTGTTTATTCACTAATCTTATCAATACATGTAAATAGCTGAGGTAAAATGCAGTTTGACATGTTTTCATGGTCATCAGATATGACCCATATGGAAGGGTAATGTTTAAAAAAATGTAAACATAGTAAAATAATGTGTAAATGTAACAGTGTAAACAATGTAAACATAAATGTGGAATGTGGAAACACCGTCATCTTCTACCACGTTGATTCACCAGTAAAACCCATGAAGTTTGATCAATGACAGTGGATGGAGACACTTGTTTTATGTTTAGTTAATGATATGTTTTTCTGAAAATGGCACATTTTCTTCAGTTTTCTCTGTTTTTGATATAATATTCTTCGAATTTTCTCTGAGCGACTACATAGTAGGTAAATTAAATATAGGAAAAATACCTGATTTACACTGAAAAATGCAAAATGCAGACCATAATGTTATAAGAAATGGTGACAAAATCCTTAATAAGGGTCAGATTTAGAGAAAAATTCATTTGGAAGATGACACAAAAGGATTTCTGGGTCTTTAAGGATTAAAAGGAAAATGACGATAAGGAACTTTGTTTAAGGAAACTTGCCATCAAGAAAATAATGATTAGAGACGATGATGCATTATTCAAGTGGGTTCATTATAGTGCTACATCAGTTGACATCTGAGATGGTCAATTCAGCAGACCCTGTTTGTGTTTGTGCACAAATGCATACAAAGTGCCTCAGAAAGAACATACATTTAATTTGCCATGTTCTAAGTTTAAGTTAACTGACAGGCAGCTATAATAATGATACTTTAGGGTAGGATGAAGCAGATATCATCCTGTGACAAAAAAAGGTACACTATGAATCATTTGGCCATATTGTGATTTTGGTCAAATTTTGATTAATTGCTCAGTCCTGCTCTCGACGCTGTTATACTCGACTGCTCGACAACACCCACCACTCCCAAGCTGCAAAACAAAGAAACACAATAAATAGTTCTGTTCATAATGGAAATGAATCACACAATTACTGGGCTGTATATCAGATTCATAACTATTTTTAAGTGTCCGGTTAATGCAGGGGTGTCAAACTGATTTTAGTTCAGGTTCCACATTCAGGGGGTTGGACAAGTATAATAATAACAATGGAAAAAGTAAAATCACATCATGAAATTGTTTACATCTGCAAAGTTGCTTTGAATCTGAATAAGATGAACAATCTGAAAAGTGTTGAGACAAATAAGTGCAATTTTAACAATATTCTGCCTCAGTTTACCATTTACATTACAATTTACAGATAATAGTGGATCTACAATTACATAAAACATTTAGTGACAGACAGAATATTGATCAAATTACACTTACTTTCCTTAAGACTTTTCAGGGTGTTCATATTACGGTTATTCACATTTTTTGTTAAAGTATAGTTTGTAAATATAAACATTTTCATGTAATTTTACTTTTTTACACTAAAACAAAGTGAAAAATTTGGGGTTGTCCTTATTTATAGGTTATTATAACAGTATTTTACTGGTCTGACCCAGTTTAGATCCAATTGGGCTGAATGTGGCCCCTGAATAAAAATGATTTTAATGTCATTGATTGTTAATAGAATTTTTGCATTTCACAAATTCATCTCACGGACCGGATTGGGCCCTTTGTCGGACTGGTTTGGCACATGGGCCGTATATTTGACACCTGTGAGTTAATGCGTAATATCAGTAAAGGCACATCTACCATGAGTCATGAGTCATGTAGCGTACAACTAAGTAGTGGATGTCTCATCTTCACGACCGAATCTTTGACACCTCGACACTGCTTGAAAAGATAGTAGACCTGTAAATGTATTCGGCCTCATTCTGTCTCTGTGGCCAGGGTTTAGTCATCGTTACCACAGGCAGCAGGGAGGGACGGCTGATTGAGATGGAAGGGGGCCATGTGGGTAATGATGATGGGAGGTGAATTCACTTGATTGCGTTTTCCTCCTTTACTTCTCTTGAATATGTCTAAAACGCTGTACCTGTCTGAGGTCACGACTGCCGGGCCCACAGAGGGAAACAGCCCTCCTTCTCCTCCTCCTCACATTTAAAACACATTGTCCATATTATCTGGTGTGCAGAATGAGGCCATCAGTGTAAAATGCCAGTGCTTTCCTGCCGTCGCTATCTTGTTGCTCCGGCATCCATCGATTTGCGGCCTGTTTATCTGTCGGCTGGTTCTTCTCCTCTTTTAGATGGCTTTGAGGGATGTAAATCAAGCCTCCTGCTGAGGATGTGTGCTCTGCGCCAGGTTGATAACAAAACATACATTTTGAGGTAGCTATACACTCTCAGTCTGTGGCCACCTTCTCATGAATTCTTTATTTGTGTTGGTTTCCTGCCGTTATTATCTATGAGCATTGCCCATTTCAGAAGCTGCTGCTTCCCTCTGCGTTCACGTTCCTGACCAAATGACTTTTTATTGATCACTGATTAGAGTGGAAGAAGTGGCTCGGTCCATTTTCTTTAATGGCTTTTGAAGACTTTTGAGTGTACAGTTCTGGCCAGACACAGCTGATGGTCTCACATGTGTTATAATACACAGTAAAGTACGGCTGGATGATACAGAAAAAAATCAGGATCAAAATGTTCGTTTGACACCGATAATGGTCATGATAAGTCATTCTTCTTTTCAGGTTTAAAGCCTGATTTTTGGTTTGTAAATTGTACAGAAACAATGTAACAAGGTGAAAATGACACTCGATGAAAATAATATAAAAGACACAACATGACAAAAAACATAAAAACAATGTAAAAGACACTAGAGTCAAAACATTACCACAATGAAAAGAACATAAAAGACAAACATCAAAAGACAGAAAGATGAAACAGACATAATAAAGGAAAACATTAAAAGGTGCAACAAGATGAAAACAGCGTAAAGAAAAACATGGAAAACAATGTAAAAAGACACTAGATGAGAAAGTTACAACATAAAATATGCAACAAATGGAAACAAGAAAAGACACAAGATAGAAAAAAAATATGTCCAAGATGAAAATAACGTAAAAAGATGCAACAAGATAAAAACAATGTAAAAGAAACTCTATGAAAAGACAACCACAATGAAAAATAACACATGACACAAAGACATGACAAATATAACGTTAAAAAAAAAACACAAGACACAACATAATAAAAAAGATGCAGCAAAATGAAAACTAAACCACAGTCACTTTTTGTTTTCTTTGTAATGAGAACATGTGAATCCCTTTCCAAGCAGTGCAACATTTCAGATCTAGAGGTAGAACATACAAAATAAGTCTGAAGATAAAATGTGTGTGCGATTTAACAATATGCATGAACAAAATTAAATAAAACAACCACGCGTGAAAGAGTTTGCGTTTTAGCCGATCTAGAGAAACCTAAAGAAAAGAAGAAAAACGGTCAGGATAGCAATATTTGTCCAAATAGAATATAAGGAATATTATCATAGTTGTGTCCCCCAGCCCTGCCATAAAGTGTGTGTCCAGCTGCCAGTGCTATGGATAATAGGATTAGGAGACTGAGACTTGGTTGTGTCTCTGACCTCCTACGATGGTGGCATTAGTTCGCTCAGTCACACAGAGGCTCACACACTTCCAAACAGATACACACCACCCCCCCAAACATCTAGCCCTGCATGCCTGAATCCGGGATTACACTGCTGTATCTGCAGAAATCTGTCTGTGTGCAGACACAAGAGCAGACGCCCATATATCTGTTGTGTAACAGTTTTGATGGCACATCTCATCAGTTAAACCAAAGGAAACGTCAAGGTCTGAGTTCCCTAATTACGGTGCAGCCAAGCATTCAATTAGTGCCAGGGAGGAATGCTGATATCTTAAATGCTAATGGAGAGTAAGAATTCACAAAAATGTGAAGTATCCATAGAGCTGGACGCTGAGACTCCTGTTGCTTCCATGCCTGTGTAATATCTGCATAACAAGCCTCTTTCCATCGAGCTGACCAGTGTGAACACCAGCTGTTGTTGCTACAGTAAATGGCAGTCATCCACTCGGCTTTCAAGAGGATTATTTATCCTTGATACAAAGCCTGGAAATGCAAGAAAACAGGCCAAAAGTAGTCTGGTGAGGGACAGCTGAAATGTTAGTTACACTCAGTTTTGTTTTTTCTAAGCTACATGTGCTTTAGTGCATGGTAGGGCTTTGAGGGATTGTGGTATTACAGGATTGGAGAATGTGTTGCTAAGAAGGACAAGTTAGAAAATGGTGTTTTACGGTGAATGGACAACATATCCTAATGAAATCTGGAAATGATAATTATCCCAGCATTACTCCAGAGTAGGAAGGGAGCCATTTAGGAGCCATGTGTTTGTCTGACAACTGAGCACTGATTGGCAGCTAAAGTAGTTTTGTAAAGTCAGTGGGCACCGAGGCTCCGCAGCAGTAATAGTGAAATAGCTCAGACAGCGGTGAGTGACAATGAAAGAGCTTTGTGAAGAAAGGGGAAAACAAAAAGAGACTGTATTCTGAGTCAGTGGAGTAGTGTAACAACCATCAGTTGGTTGAGATAATCGGATGTTATTTTCAAATGGTATTTGATACAGAACTGGGCTGAAAATGGAAATGATTGAGGAAATATCACAAAAAATCTGCTTGGTTTTGGTACCAGCAACAGTCCATGTCAACCTCTGGTATTATATCCCCTCAGTCATGCAAGCTAAACGTATTGTGATGTCTTCTTTACATGGAGTCTTCCTCTTCATCCACACCTTTAGCTTGGATCATAGCTTCCTAATTTGTTTCATATTTTATTTTTTTCAATAACATTGTATTTTCGGAATATGTCATCGTGTAGGCTTATCATACATGTACTTTAAGGAGCGAGTGAGAGGTGAGTGCCCAGCTGTACCCTGTATGCTTGTGAGGCGTGTATGTTAAGCCTACTAAATGACATATTCTGAAAATGCCATGAAACTGATGTCTAAGTATTGTTTTTCAGGATCACACAGCCCATTAGAAGATGACAGTTGACTTGCAGTGATTTCCTCTGACCCGGTCGCAGACATGGTTTCATTGCTTGTTGCTGCTGCATGAAATTCCCATTCCCACAATGCACTTCACGACAAAATTTCCGAAAAGGCCAGAGTGAAGTTTCGGTTTGGAATGTAAACAAACGGACTGCTCTTCGAAGTTGTTCACCGTGAGGGAAGTGATTTAGCTGTGTTAGCACGGAAAGACTAATGGATTAGTGATAAGTAGGCTATCACTCAGGTTTTACAAATTTGAAGAAAGTCATACGCTGTTTCCAGTTGTTTGACCAGTTGGGCAATTTTTTTAACACTTTTTTTTTTAACAGCGCCCTCCTCCATGTTGTATTCCAAACCAGAGATAGCAAGGTGGATCTTTTTATAAAGGTGTTTATATATAAATAAATATCTTAAATATTAAAAATTGTGTAATAATTTGTAGGCCTAATGCAGGAGGAAAAACAACCATATCTATACTGAATGTAGCCTACAGTAATGAGTTAGCTATCCACTGTACTTGGATGGCTGGTTGTTAGTGTCTTTAATACTGCATCTTGCAGTTGTAAAACTAAGCTAAACTGAAGTAGCTAGCTAAATGTATGTTTCTAGAAGTAGAGATGGTCAGCTAACATAAGTAATAAAATAGCTACAAGTATGAATAAAAACTAAATTAATAACTATATGAACGATAATAAAAACAGCTGGTCAGCTAAACATGTGGTTATACAGCTGAAATAGCAAATGGAATCATAGATAATCTGCCAAAAACAGTTGTGAAATTTGGGTAATGAGTGAATCGTTGCAGTATTTCGAGGCCATTCGGTATCACTGTGACATAAACTTGAACAATAAGTAACCAAAGTGTCGTAGCATCATATACCATCTGTCCAATTTCTTAGTCCTTGCGAGAGTTGTGAGGGTGCTGGAGTCTATCCCAGCTACTGCACCTATGGGTGAAGGCAGGGAAAAACAGAGAGAGACCTGAGCTCTGGTCCATACGACTATATTGTAGTGTTGTAAGCAAAGACCTGAATATGGTTCGGGTTGTTAACCATTGTCGTATGTGTTCTAAAGAATCAATATATAAGGTATTATACTTTCATAAACAGGTGAATCATTAATTAGTAAATAAAAAAGCTATAAAGTAAGTAGCCTATTCTGGAAACTAAAATCCATTCTCTTAAATAGTGTCATCCTGGTGTCTTAAACGGTATTTGGAGTTACTGCACGTAATGGAATAACATTGTGTCAGTATTTATGTTGTTGCATTAGGAGAAATGGTTTGATATTTAACTTCCCATTTTGCCACCGAAACGGTTGCACACTTATCAGCAGAACTCCCAGCACTGATACATGTTGTTGGCGTAGAAACTGAAGCAGCCAGAGAAATGAACCTGGGCTGTGTGACCTGGTTGTGGTTACACCTGAGGCATCTGAGATGAGTTATCCCGCCACCGTGCCGAGGTCATGTGATAGCCTGTGTGTTGTGCCGTGAGAGTGGTGTTGGGTTTATGAGGGAACGTGGACCTGAAGCTTTATGGGAGCAGCAGCGTGCACAGCCATAATCCTGCCCTCAACAGTGGGCTGTCAGTCGTGTCAGCCTAGAGGCCTTAAAGGCGAGACAGTGCGGGGAGAGACACAGGTATTATTACCTGCATGAGAGGTAGAGATGGGTAGTAGCAGGGCACCCAAACAACAGGTCTACTCGCCAAAATGTAACCTAAACTGCAGCTATTGTTGAAAAGTAAAAGTCTCAAAGGCTGAAGCATTGCTGAAGTAGTGGGACACTGAAGCTTATATAGGTGCTGCTGGGAGTCTGGTTCTTTTTACCCACCTCAGACAATGGTGGTAACTGAAGGAGTGTAGACAGTCAGTGAATCGTACACATTATCAACAAAAGGCAAGAAGGGAGAAAGTCCCGTCATTTCTTTGCAAAGTGGACTCACTGCTGAGTCACTTTATGACTTAATAATATATCATCGTTTCAGTATAGTACAGGGGTATCAAACTCATTTTAGTTCAGGGGCCATGTACTGCCCAATATGATGTCAAATGGGCCGGGCCAGTAAAATAATAACAGGGAAAAAATTTTAATTTGAATTACATTATGAAAGTGTTTACAGGCGCTAAACCGGTCCGTTGTGGTAAAGAGGGAGCTAAGCCAAAAGGCGAAGCTCTCAATTTACCGGTCGATCTA
>JAPQRQ010000027.1:4856743-4873400 GCA_037367365.1 Apogon talboti | reverse complement strand
GTGGCTGGGGAGAGGGCTGTTTGGGGCCCTCTGCTGAGGCTGCTGCCCCCGCAACCCGGACCCGGATAAGCGGGAGAAGACGGACGGACGGACGAAGTGTTTACATCTACAAAGTTTCCTTAAAAATCTGAATAACATGAACAACCTGAAATGTTTTAAGAAAATTAAGTGCATTTTGAACAATATTATTGCTCAGTTTATTATTTACACATCTATATAACAACTTGCAGATCACAGTAGATCTACAAATACACAAAACATTTAGTAACAGGCAGAATATTGTTAAAATTGCACTTACTTCCCTTAAGACATTTCAGGTTATTCACATTTTTTGTGAAATGATAGTTTTTAAATATGAACATTTTCCAGTAATTTAACTTTTTTTTTTTTTTTACACTAAAACAAAGACAAATTTTAGGTTTCCATTATTTGTAGGTTATTATGATAGTATTTTACTGATCTGACAAACTTGAGATTGAATTGGTCAAAATGTGGAACTGAACTAAAATTATTTTGACATATTTGATTGTTAATATCTTGAGTATAATTTTTGCATTTCATAATTCATCTCAGGGACCGGATTGGACTATTTTGGGGGGGCCGGATTTGACCTGGCCATATGGGCTGTATGTTTGCCACATGTGATCTAGTACTTTCATAAACATGTCTTGATCCTTGTCTTCCAGTAGTCACCAAATTGTTCACATGCCCCTTCACTGGGATCTTACAACAGAACTGGGCTTCCTCCGTTCACTGCAAATCAGCTGCAACTTTGTGCTGGGTGACATTCTGCCATTACCATAATACTAGGCACTATAGTTATTTTGAGTCAAGCCCACATACGCTCATGTTGCCAGACCTACTCCTCCCAAAAGTCCCAAAAGATGCAGTATTTGCCCCTGTGTATGTAAAAATGGCAGGAAATTACAGTGCCCTGATATATAAGGACATTTCTGAGGCTTTTTGTTTCTATTTAATCTGTATGTATGTGATCTGTTTATAGATTGCTGCAGAACCAAGTCTTAAACCTTGGACATTAGCATTCTGAAACTCATATCAGTGGTTTTTTTTATATTGTATTTTTGGTCTGATGTTATCATGTTTTTCTTTACAATATACAGATATACAGAGGTTAATATCATTAAACATCATGGCAAACAAAAAAATAAATGTACTCACTAGTCCACCTTTAAGCACCCTTAATAAGATGAAAAGTTTTATGTACAAGGATTAAGTAACAGCAGTGACTGGCATTTTATTGTTGCCTTCATTTTTCAGTCCGAGGACATTGGTTGTGATCAAAGCTAAAAACTACTGGGCATGTACAGATGAGACTCTGCTGTCTGTGAACTGCTGTAACCTTAAAGCACATTCCCTTTGTTAATGGGGTCGTCTTATTAGCCATTATGCTGTAATTAAAATAGCACAGATCTGTAAACATTTGTTCTTCTGTTCCTGTGTTTATGGATGCCATACTATCATAATCAGAGGCTTCAGTAAAGGGGGATGATGATCTGCATTATAAAATGGACCTCTTATCCCCCTTAGCCCTTCTGCCATAATCATTTTTAATCTGCTTTCCATGTCCATTACCATCATGCCTGCTCACCCATCCCATTACATACTGTTTGTTTTCCCACTTCCTGTGTCCCCTCCTGACTTCTGTAGGTTTACAGAGCAAAATTCAAGGACAATAAAGTCCCCTAAAGCATGTCATGTGACAAGACATTTATTCATCATTCATGCACATCATTAATAACCACAGATGTGCGTGGGTCCGCTTTTCTGGTAAAATCCCTGCCTGATTTATGCAACATCTGAGTTTGGATCTGTCCCAGAAAGTGGGGGTTATGGTAGTGAATCAAAGCCTGTAGCAGTGTAACTCATTCATGTTTCGGGCTGGTGGATTTCTATGAGATGTCAGGGCTGTAAGATGTTAAATTATGGAATATCCATGAGATAAGGCAACACTGGAAAATCTATGTTTAGTGTATCATGGTGCGGCGACTCTTCTAACCACCCTGCTAGAGAATTACACACTTCTAACTTGTGCTTTCCTTGCTGAGCATATGGCTTATATGTATGTGTAAGTTTACGTGTAGCAAGAAAAAGAGGAAAGAATTTAAAATGTCACCATGTAAAGACTGAGTGTTGTTCACATGGATCTGAGATAACTGGAGGTCTGCAGCTATGCCCCACATCAGACTGAGACCCCATTCCCATGTCATAGCGTATTGTACTAGTCTGACATAAGCTAACAGCAACTGAATATTAAAAAAATCTGCAAAATTTGACCTTTTTGTTTAGGGAATCACATAGTGACTCAAAATACAATACAGTGCCTCGATACTTGATACCATGCAAGACAATCATTTACAAAATGACAAAATGTCAAGAGGCAATAACCATGACTTGAAAGTGACGTGACTGAGGAAGTGTCTTAAAGTGTAATACAACTAATGACCACTAGATCCTGACTTTAAAAAGTATTGAATTTCATAGACCTAAATTGACCTTCTGTCTATAGTACTAGGTTACTAATATTTTCTTGTCTTATTTGGTTTATTTGGACCCTAGTCTGGCTCACTGCATGACATCTGCAGGAATAAAGGTAAATATTTCCATTTGAACAGTGGCAAGACCGTCCAGCTGCTGCCTTCCTCAGTGTGTGCCTTATTGCTTTGGAAACCCCTCTCACTATGTGAAAGAACATCTACCTGTGACCTGTAACTAACCCAGAAATGTCACACTTTTTTCATTTTAATACCAAGACACCCTTCCTCATGTGTACATATTCCACCAAAACAACTATCTCTGTAATTTTCCTCTTCTATCCGAGACTATTTGGACCATATAATAAATGAACTGATGATTGAGATCATTTTTGAAATTATTTCTTTAAGGCTAGTACTTGCGCCTTTGAAGCTTCTGTTTATTTAATTAAACTTAATTTTTTCTGACAGATTACTTTGCTCTGCTGTAGTTGTGGTGAAGCAGTTAGACCAAAACGACTGCCAAGAGATTTTGTTTCACAAGTGCTTAATGAAACTTGTCACCTTCAGCTCCACTCATTTGTCCAAATATGGTCACTTCTTGCTCCAAGAAGCCAAAATGGCAACAGTTAAAATGAGAGCTCAAGGCCTTAAAATGCAGTCTAAAAACCAATGGGTCCTGGTGGTTACAGTTATTTGTGTATCTGAAGAAGAAAGAACACCCCTAAAAAGGCTAAAACCTGGAGTTATGGGATGGTGCAGTGGTTGGCACTATCGCCTCACAGTAAGAACGACCTGGGTTCTATTTCAGTGACGACTGGGGTGGGCCTTTCTGTGTGCAGTTTGCATGTTCTCCCCATGTCTGCGTGGGTTCTATCTGGTTTCTCCAGTTTCCTTCCACTGTCCAAAGACATGCACTTAATAGGTTAATTGGCTGTAGGCATGAATGTGAGAGTGAATGGTTGTTTGTCTGTATATGTCAACCCTGTGACGAACTGGTGACACACCCAGGATGTACCCTGTATTTTCCTGAAGGACCCTCATGAGGATTAAATGGTTCAGAAAATGAATGGAAATGTATTTGTATTTGAATGGAAACGCTGTACTCACTTCATGGCGATCCGATGAAACAATGTACAAAAAAGCATATAGTCTTATGTTGATGCCTTTTTAACAATCAGATTCTAATGAAGTCAGATGTAAAAGGCTGATATTTAGTGTCGGTGTATTGATAATGAATCACAATAGGGAACAAAACTCTCCTGTATTCTTCTATTGATATTTTGTCTTATCATAATAAGGTTGTATGCATTTCTTTGTTCCTTAGATAATTTTCAACTCCTCAAATAGATGTTTGCTGTTTTTATATGTGGGTTTTTTTTATGAGCTTTCCAATACACAGTTCTTACAGATAAAATCCAGTGCTGGCAGTGCTTGGACCATGACGTTCACCTCTGAGTAACACCCCTCTCCAGTTTGACTGTTATAGGTCAACAGGTTTGTTTGCTGCCTTGTTATTATGCAGGTGATGCTTGCTGGAGCGTTTACAGAAAAGCGGGCTGTGTCGGTTGGAGTTTACCTCTGAGCTGGTCAGTGCCTGCTTTATTTTTTTAACCCGAATACACCAGCCTTATTTGTCGCTTCCAAAGATTCTCAAGCGTTTTGTCTTCTGAAAACCCGTAGTTTTGGATTGTTTCAGTACCCTTCACCTGTCTCTTTTTCTTAAGCTTCCTGTTACGTGCATGACAGAAGTAAATTGTGTGCACTCAAAGCTTTTCTCATTGGGGCTTTATGCCTCCTTATTCCTCAGAATCCTGAACACAGAGAGACTGTTGCAGCAGAGTTCACAATAGACAAAGCCGGGAACACAAACACATAAGCGTTTACTGAAGTCTCTTGAGAAGACAGACTCTCTCACAAAGATGCCATTCATACTGATGAGCTCCTCCCCAGCTGTGGAGTGGACACCACTGAAACACACACATACACAGTCTCAGACTCAGATATGCAGACAGATGTGCACTCAGACACAAGGCACTTTCTCACCTTAGCTTCACATACAGAGTGTCCTCTGTTTACTGAGCCTCAGTCCTCACTGAACCCAGAAAACACAGCAGATATGCATACAACCATGTTGCGGTGTGAAACAGTGAAAAGGGGATTTGACATCAGAATGTCCCTTGGAATATGAGGGATTTTAGGGATTACACAGTCCAAGGTACACTCTGTAAGCTGTTAACTGATTTATACTGGGCCAGACTTAAAATTGTAACACCCAAGTCATTAAGTGCTGCAGCTTTTTACTACAGCCAACATATTGCACAATGCCATTAGAGACAGACTGAAAAAAGAACATTTGAGAAACTCTGAAAGGGCAGAGATGTTATAAATTCCACAGCTTTCTCATTCCTTGACACAAATGCCACACATCCATTTGCGAGGAAGACTCTTTGCAAACATTATTAACTTCATGCCAAATCCAAATGAACAATAATATCAGTCTTTTCATTTTTTAAAAATTTGACTTGTACATTGTATCCTATTACTTTTGGATGAGTTCTTTCCTGTTTACATGCTCTGTAGCCTACAGCTATTAACCATTATTCATAGATTAACATGATTAACACTACACTCCTATTTGCAAAGGACTGGTATGACCAGGAGACTAGTTGTGATTTAGAAATTAAAAGCAATGTGTGGGTTACAATGTCTTTTTTTTTTTCTCAAATTTACTGACCCCCAGATCTGATGACAAGGCTCACTCTTAATAGGCTCCCACTTAGTTGTGACTGTAGGTGTTGTGCATGTCATCCATCTCATCATATATTGAGTTTAAGTTTTCTCTTTCAGTAAATATCATTAGTCTATTAGGACATAAGCCTCCTGAGATTGGACCCAAAACATCTTTAAAACTTTAATTTACAATTAACAGCACAGCCATCATAGTTCTCAACCAGGAAGTAGGCAGATGATAAATGATTATTAAGTGTACTGATGGTCCTTTTGCTCTCTTAATAAAATTTCATTGTCAGGATTTCACTGACAGGTGTGACTGACAGTTTGTTCACCAGTTCATTAAGACTTTCAGAACTTTTGTTTATTTTATATTTTTTTACAGTTAATAAATTATTCTAACCATAAAATGATTTTGGTATGCATGTTTATCATTTTACTTAAGCTAGCATTAGCAGTGGTTCATTACCTTTCACCATTTTGTCCAAATATGGTCACTTCTGGCTTCAAAAAAACAAAATGGTGGAGACCAAAATGGAAAATCGAGCCTTCAAATCCAGTGGGTGACAGTGGCTTCGTCATCCTCTTTATCCAGTCTATCATCACACCTGTAACTCTGCACAGCAAGTTAATATGATGTAATTTGGCTTTACACTATACAAGCATTAATAGATATTTGGTGATAAATATTCTATTTTATTTTCATATTTAATTTTGTCAATAAGCACAAAATATATAATGCACAAAAAAAGTCTAATGAAAAATACAGTGATGTTGAAGAAAGTTGTGATAGTTATCACACTGAACTGTGCCATTGTTGAGATGTCCCACTTACCCACATAGTGTCAGCTCAGCCTACTCCCTGACTGTAACGTTGTCCTGAACTTAACTCTGCAGTCTTCCATAGACTTCCCTCTGCTTTGCTGTGTTGACATAATGAGGGACAACATTTCCTCCCGTTGGTGCTCTCTACATCCAGCTGACAGTGTCTTACAGCGCTGCTTTATTCATTACCATCCAGTTACAGTGCATTAGTTGTGATGTGTTTCTCTTTGTGTGTGTGTGTGTGTGTGTGTGTGTGTGTGTTTGTGTGTGCGTGAGTTTGTGTTTTCATTTAGTGTCCATTTCTTAAATTTATTTTCAAGTCATGAAGGCAGTTGTGTATGTTTTGAGAGATTAGTTGTAATTCACTGTTCACTACCCCCAACCCAGCCCGACCCTCACCAGCACCCTTCCTCTGTTAACCCAAATCCCATCTTCTCCCTGCTGCTGAGGCTGTTTGTAGATATCAGGATGTGAGGAGAATCTAAACTTCCTTTTTTCTCCTCACTGTCTTTTTCAGAGTTGCACATACACATATACTGTATTCTCCAGTCCTTCCACTGTGACCTTGTATAACACTCTGTAATCCTCATCTTCTATTGATAACAAATATATTTTCATTGCCAGTAATTTCCTAGAATTTCAATCCGCAATATCGCTGGCTTAGGATGCATTTATTAAATCAATTTTGTCAACAATTAGGTCAAACGTGCACTTCTAGATCCATCATTATTATAGTTCTGTGTGGTTTCCAGGTCACAGCAAGCAAGTGAATGAATGACTTATAAAACCCCACAGTTAGGAGCATGCCCCTGCTGCCTCTACCCTAAAAAATGGACATTATCTCTATTTATAGGCACAGCCAGATGAGCTGACGGACCATTAAAACTAAATCAAAGGGACGGCTTTCTGTCACCCACACTGGGTGCAGGTCTGCTCACCAGAACTGTGTGACAGAGGAGATGTGTGATGGGTTGGCAATAAGTGGGAGCAACATGAAAAAAGGATGTAATGAGGGGAAAATAAGTAGGGGCAGAAGGAAAATATTCAAGACATTATGACAGACAGAAATCTGTTTGGTTTGCTTTCCAGTAGTGCTCCATCAGCATGCTGTCAAAACAGCTAAAAACAGAAAACAGGTTCATTATAACCATAAAGGCCTGCCAGCAGCAGGCTACAGCTCTGCGTGAAAGTCAGTATGGCTACATGGTTTTACACAATCCTGCCAAGTTCCACATGACTGAATGTGTCATGAAGTACAAGGCCAACACTACGTACAGATTGTTCATGTAGCTTAAGTCATTCGTGTCTCTAGTGATTGTGAAATGTAATCCGAGTGTTGCCAAAGTGGGTGCTACTGCATTCACTAACAAGCAGCTTTAAGGACAGGCCAAGGGTGCTGCACAATGTGTTCATTTCCTTTTTTTATTTTAATACCCCATAAGACATTGAACATTTCCATCTGCTATATTTGCATTGTGTTTCAGACATGTCAAGATAAAACACACTGGAATCACACTGTTAAAAATGACACTGTTAAATATGCAGCGAGTAGCGTGACAGATCATGGTTACCAGTTGTCATAGTAACGCAATATGCTTTAACACTTTTCAGAAATGAGCAGTCTGAGATAGAAAGCAAGCAACAAACGAAAGACGGACCCTTCTTAGACTTTCTTGGTAGTTCTTCTAGGTTCAACTGAACTGGTTTTACTCTTTTGAAAATGTTTAATATCTCATCCATGAGACTTCTTCAGTTCTAATTGTTGGGGGAAATTGGACATATAAACCTGTGGTAGGGGGAGTGGTCTGTGTGGGTGTTAATCCATATGCTAATGTGTTTATAAGTCCATTTTCCCCCACCAGTTATTAGAACTGAAGAAGTCTCTTGGATGAGAGATGAAATGTTTTCAAAAGAGTGAAACCAGTTCAGTTGAACCTAGAAGAACTAAGAAGAACGATGACCTGGGCAAATGAGAACCTACACAGAGATCCTTCCTAGAATTGTCTTGAAATAATACAAAAAATCCTAGTGTAACATCAGCAGAACTTTCCCACATGCAAATGAAATAGATTAAATATGTATTTACATATAAGGACAAATTATATGTAGAATCCCTTAGAAATTGGTGTAATTAAATATATTGACATGAATATGTCCATACAAATATTTCTGTGGTTATTTTGTTTATTATATATTATCATATAAAATCCAGAGGATGTATGTATGTGATCATAATTATTGATATAAAGCCTTATATGTCATACATTAGATGCCTGGGTTATTTCGAAAGACTGAAACTCATGTAATAATGTAATATTATTAATAATAGTTGTAATGGTTAATATAGTAATAAACATAAACACATCCAGTTATGGTTAATGTCAACTTAATGTAATCTATATATTAAAAGTGAAGTGGCCTCTGTGTGCATGCATGTGTGCATGTATGTGTGTCTCGGGATTCACACAAAATCCAGGAAGAGTTGACTGCTGCAGTTTGGCATACTTATGTAGTTTTAGTCAAGGAACAGAGTAGAGAAAATGGAAAGTTGATAGGACCAATATTTTGAGAGATATTAGTAATTTTGGAATACAATAGCCTTACAATCACATTGCTATACCCAGAACACTTTGGCGGTGACTGCCGGACAAACGCAGTACAGCATTCATGAATACACAACAGCATAAAAGCTACCACATCTAGAACCCGTGGATCCCTACGGGTCAACACGTTAGTTCCAATTAGTTGGGCTGAGTATATGGGGCGGTGCAGTGGCATTTCATTCACAGCAAGGAGGTTCTGGGTTAAAGTCTCAGTCTGAGCCTTTCTGTATTGAGTTTACATGTTCTCTCCACATCATACAGGTTTGGTCCGGGTCCTCTGGTTCCCCCTGTTGTCAAAACCAGGTTCATATTGGTTAATTCTCCTCTCAGTGCCACCGACCACGGCACTGATGCAGATCTGGAGTTGGTTCCCAAGTTCCCATCAGTGGCAAATCACTGCTAATGTCCTACAGGCTATTGCTAATGCTGATGCAGGCAGGATGGATGGTACTGTGTATGTATTAGGATGGGTAAAATACAGAGACTGAATTTCCCTACAGGGATGATAAAGCAAGTCACTCTTTAACCTATATATAATGCAAAATGAACTAAAGCTAATGTTAGCTAATGTAACTACGTTAACTTCCACTACTGCTACACAACTAGGCTACAGTCCATCAAAGCCAATGGTTGACTCACCTGTCACTCAAACATCTTTAACTATGTGTATGTCTAAGCTTCAATATCATTAGCACAACAAAGTTTTATTTAAACAATCACCCTGTAGACAACAAAGGGGGAGATTAGCCATAGAGACCAAAACCATTTTCTGTAGCAGACTGTAAACATGTTTCTGCTGTAAGGTTGGGTCTTTGGGGATTGACTCACTTTTGGAGCCATCCTCAAGTGGCCATTTGAGGAACTGCAGTATTTGACCCCTCACATTCACTTCACTTTTGAGCCCTGGTGGTTGCTGCTCAGCCACTTTAAATACTGTTGAAATGTGAGGGAAAAGGCAAAACACTTCCATTTGATGGACAGAAATGTGTGGGTGTGAATGTTGCTTAGTGAGAACATCACATTGTTTAAATAAGCTGTTGAATATTTGTTATACCTTTGAGCTGAATTATCCGATCTTAAAGCGATTTGAGGGGATTATAAGGAGGAGAACGTGTTAGCAAAGGGTCAGTTGCACAAACAGACTGTATTTCACATCCACTCTAACCAGGTGAACAGCGAGAGACTGTAACTTTAAGAGCTGTATACAGAATTAACTAGTGATCTTAGTTCCTGATACTGTGGTCAGTAGCTGTTGTGCTTCTCTGACACAATGACAACAGTTTGATACTACAGCTCATGTTTAGCTTTGATGTTTTATTTTTTGCTGGGGTTAGAGTGGATTTTAAAATGACAGATCAGACCAATGTGTGGAGGTGAGAGACAGTATGGATGCATGGGGGCTGTTATCTGTGCAGCCACTAGCCCATGTCACACAGGAAGAACTGAGAGACAGAGCTGCTCGGTAAGGACTCTGCTTACTACTTATTCACACTTTGTGTTTTATCAAAGTGATGCTAAGCAAAAGCAGCGGCCTCAGTCTTGCATATGCTGACTTAACTTTGTGTTATTTCACTTCCTATATCTACTTGTGACAGTGGTGAGGAAGAAGAACTAGACATGTTTTTGTTGTGTGTGTAGATGTTTCTGTGTGTGCGTGTGTGTGTGTGCATGTGTGTACGTGTGAGTGTGTGGGCCAGTGCATGGTACAGCAGGCAGAGGGATAGGAAGGCAGAGTGGGCCATCTGCCACACAGTGAGAGCCCAGAGGGTCAGCGACCCCACACTGCTGACCGCCTCTGAGTCATATCATCCCGTGACCTGTGTCGCTCACCGACTGTAGCTGTCACAAACCGGCCGAGGGTCTAAAATTGTTCAACTCTCAGAAGTGGCGACTCAGCTATCTGACCTGCATTTTTTGTGAATTTTATTCAAGCTTCCCTTTCCAGAAAAAAACCCACACAGCGGGCAATTGTCTGCTTTTTTCCTCCCCGTGCCGTCTCCTTATGGTGTGTTGTTATATTAAGAGGATGAAAAAAATACACAACAGCTACTTTTTGTGTTGAAAAGCAGAGAATCCCTTTCTCACTTTGTTAAAACTTTGTTATTAATAGTTTCTTTTGCCTGTTGACTTCCTGCAGATTCCTTCTGCAGTCTTCCATGTTGCTCTACAGTGTTTCTACAGTAGAATAAAATTATTCTTTTATCCCATTTCTCAACATGCATCCTGCAGGTTTACCTACTATGTTTAAGTGTGGAACTTGGATCCTTTTAGAGGAACTCTTAACTTCCAGTGGCTTTTTTTTTCCCAGTGTCATCCCTTCTCATGGTCAATACTTTATGATAGTTCAGTGACTTTGTGGGTGGAGTTTTCAGTGCTGAATTATCTGATTGGTTGGTTCCAAACACCATTTTTAAAAGCTGCATTTACATTTCTTCACTCTGTTTCATCACATTATGGAGTTAAAGAAGAAAACCTGACAGATTAACTATCAACAAATCCAAGCCTTATTGTGTATTTGTTTGTGAAAATTACATATTCCTTTTTCAGACGTGAGTAATTTACTTAATCTTTCTCTGCCTTTAAGTTACAAATTTGTTTTATTACAAATTGGTGGAACTAGTCACTGTACAGCTGAAATAGCTGTAATAATACATAATATATCAACAATAGACTTAAGTGCTAAAAAGCATACTTTTTCATGATATAATTACTAATGATACAAATAAAGGAGACTAATAAGATAAGATAGATAAGTGTCTGCGTGGGTTCTCTCTGGGTTCTCTGGCTTCCTCCCACCAACCAAAGACATGCACTAATAGGTTAATTGGTTAATCTAAAATTGCCCAAAGGTGTGAATGTGAGAGTGATTGGTTGTTCATCTCTATATGTCAGCCCTGCAATGAACTGGAGACCCATCCAGGGTCCACCCCACCTTCACCCATAAGTAGCTGGGATAGGCTCCAGCACCCCTATGCCCCTCTCGAAGACAAAGCAGTTCAGAAAATGAAGATAAGATAATTTTATTTATTTATTTACTTGCACACAGCAACAGATCAGACATTTGGACAAGCATAGAAACAGATTGTGCTGGTGAGATTGAAAACCCCGTGGGGCTTATAAAATTAATCTCACCTCAGTACAACATTAGCAAACACAAAAACAGAGACAATGAAAATGAAAGCAATAATAGACTAAATACAGCATATATATATATACATTAATATTCATGAAATGAAAAAGAAGGGCAATAATAATAAAGGTAAAAACAAGAATAAAGCTAAACAAGTATGTGTTAATGTGTGTGAGCGTGGGAGAATGTATGTATTAGGAATATTTAAATTTGATTGATCAGATATGTAGTAAGCCTAAACTTAAAATGACTAAGTGAAGTAGACTGAGATGAAATTTGAATATAACTGTTCCATAACTGAGCCCCCCTGTACCTCAAAGAGAACTGACCAAGTCCAGTGCGGACCATTGGCAGATGCAACCAATTGGCATGTCTTTTATGGGAGTTATGAACATCACTGTTAAAGTGGAAGAAGGCTTTACAAGGCAAAGAATGTGGAGCAAGTTGAATCAAGATTTTGTAAAGAAATATGCAGATAAGGTATTTATTTATTGTAAAAATTGGAAGGATATTGAGCTGTTTGAAAAGAGGGGCTGAGTGAGCAGCTGGGTGACTAAAAGTGGCCATCCTACAGAATCTTTTTTGAAGCATATAAAGTTTGTGAAGGTGGGTAGGATAAGTCGCTCCCCAGATTGTATTGCAATATATGAGATACGGATATATCAGGCTATAATAAAGAGTAAGGAGACACTTCTGATGAAGGAATCTTATAATTTTACCGATGATGCCAACAGACTTTGCTATTGTATTACCAACATAGTGAATATGGATCTTCCAGTTCAAATTTTCATCCATCACGACTCCAAGGAAACTTGTTGATGAAACCTGAGTAATTGGGTCATTTCCTATGGATCAAGATGTGTTAAAATTGCAATATTTTTGATTTTTTAAAGTAAATATGATAAAATTGGATTTTTTAACATTGAGAGATAATTTGTTTAATGCGAACCATTTGGAAATATTGTATAAATCAGAATTAGCTTTGGACATAAGTACCTTATAGTCGGTATGTGAAAAAAATAGATTGGTACACATCGGCAAAGAGTACAGGACACAAAGAGGATAAGGCTGTGCCCAAGTCATTAATGTAAATAAGAAATAGGAGCGGTCCTAAAATAGATCCCTGTGGGACCCCGCATGTTAATATAGATCTATCCGAAGACCATCCATTAATTACAAACTGTTGTCGATTCTGAATATAATTGTTAAACCATAAAAGAGTAATGCCAGAGAAACCATAATTTGACAACTGTTTGAGTAAGATATCGTAATTAACAGTGTCAAAAGCTTTAGATAAATCAAGAAAAATTCCTAAAGCATATTCATTATAATTGAATGCAGTATGAATTTTGTCAACCAACTGATGAATAGCCATGTCTGTCGAATAATATTTCCTAAAACCATATTGATGCTCATATAGGACATTCTGCTCCTGTAGATGTACCATCATTCTGTTGTAAATCAACTTCTCTAAAATTTTCGAGAAACATTGAAGGACAGAGATAGGGCGGTAATTGCTAAATAAACTGTGATCTCCAGATTTATATACTGGGATTACTTTAGCAATTTTAAGGTCCTTGGGTATTATTCCAGTTTCTAAAAAAATTGTATAAATATAGAACAGCTTCTCTATACTCTATAAAACTTCATTGATCCCACCATGTGGAAATTGCAGTGTTTACAAAAGCAAAATAGAAAACACAAAGTGCAGAAAGACAGGCAGAAACATTTGAGAGAGAAACAGGAAATATAAAACAGAATCTACTAATGATAATTTTTTTCTGATATTTAGAAGCAACAGACATTTGCTGGAAAAATCTTGTGAAATTTACACTGAAGCTGATTGTCAAAGTAGATGACGAAATTACTGTACGTTTTCAATAATGTTTTAATGTTTGCTTGTCTTCACTTTGAACCGGAGGGATCAGAGATGTATGTGCAGATGACGCTGTGGGCCAGACATTTCTCAAGAACAGTTCTGCTCTTTCCTGGTAACTACAGATAGAACAAGGCATTAGAGCTGATTCATTTCATCTTATATGTAAATATGCTGAATATAGAGTCCAGTACTCAGTCTCTCCCTGCTTTAGACCACAGTGGAAACACTGACAGCCTTTCTTTGTACTAAAGTTTAAAAGTTCTGTTTCACTTTTACTACTTTCCTGCCTGGTGACATTTAGGCAAGATGGCGGCTTGTGTGTGAGTGATGGGTTTCTGCTTGTTTTTGTTGGGGTTTTTTTGTTTTGTTGTTGTTGTTTTTTACCTATTTATTTTACCTGAACCTTTTATGTACCTGCTTTTATTTGCATAGTAGGTTTTATATATGATGTATGGATTGGATGGCACTTTTAATGTCGTTGTACTTGTCACAATGACAATAAAGATATTCCATTGTGATGGGATCACCTCAGCTTGCCTCGACCCTGCACAGGTCAATTTGATACCTGTATGTTGCATCCCCTCTGCAGATATAGTACTCCCTTGTTATAATAAGTTTTTCTCAGTATAGTTCAGACTGATCAGACCACCTGATTCTGTGCGTCGAAGAACAGCATTAGTGCTGGCTTTGTGCTTCAGAATGGGAATATTTGACCCTTTGTCCTCTTTCAGGTAAAGAGTTGGATATATTACTAACCCTAACCCTATGCCGACACACACAGACATGATCTAACAGTCAGTCTATTACAACAGCCTGTCTGAGCTTTGGAGACTTAGTAGCAGAAACCAGAGTGTCTGCAGAGCTCTCTCTCACTTACAAAACCATCCATTTGTGTGTCTGTGTGTGTGTGTACAAAGTGCATGACGTCTCTGTCTCTATGTGGCAAAGAGCAGAACAGGAAACAGCGAGGTGGGGCCCAAACTGAGCCGTTTGTCTCTTCCTCCTCTCCTCTTCCGCCTCATTCACTCACTCCGGATTTAGACTGACTTTTGATTCCTGGCGGGAAGGACATCCTGAACTTTTTGTGGAGGCGGGAATAGTGCACACTGCTGCTGCTGCTGTCAGTGCAGAGGGTGTGATAGTGTTGGGGGACAGTGGGGGAAGGGAGGGTGGACGGGGGACAGAGAAGCCACAGGGCCGACCATGGCCAGTGAGGACATTCTGGAGGACTTACCGGGGGATCAACCCATGGATTCCCCGGTACACATCGAGCAGGGTGACACAGAGTCATCGGTAGGCACCTGTAGCCGATCCAGACCTCATCACCTTCGCTGTCTTTCCCTCTGTCACCAGGGCCCTTCTCTTTTCTGCTGACTTCCTGTAAAAAAAAATCTTTTTTCGTGCAGCAAATCGCTAGTGGCTTTCCATCCCTGTCTGCTGTTGTGATTTCACCCTACTGTGTGATGTGTCTTGCACCTCGTTCCAGAGGTTCTTTGTTGTAGAACACCAGGGATTTAGTCGTATTGTGTTGAATAGGAGTGCGTCACGGCACAAACTCTCCCTTCCTGCTGTTCATGGTGTGTTACTGCCTCTGCTTTCTCTTCTGCCTTCTCATGGCTCTGACCTCTTGCTGCTGCTCCTGCCACCTCAACAATGGTGTTCACATGTGCTGAGGTTCATGGTGATGACAATGTGTTGGTCAGCGATGTCACTTTGTGTATTTGCTTACATCTTTATGAGGCTTAAGATGGTAGAACTTATTTTGTGTCTATAGATCACAGTTCCTGGCAGAAAAACACATTTATAGTCTTTCACAGACTATTTTCAGGTTTCTGCATTTTACTTGAGTATTTTTTCTGGCTTTTTACTTTTACTGCCTACATTTTTACACAGATATCCATACTTTCTATTCTGTGTATTTTCAAAACAAGCCTGATCCTTTATATTTAATGGATTTCAAGCATGAATAACAGTATCAGTATTATCTTTGTTCATTGTGCTTCTGTCCAACATCAAGACTGACCTCAGCCTAAATAGATAGAACAGTAACACATAGAAATGATGGACTACTCAGTGCATTCAGTGGTGTATATTGCACCCGACAAAATAACAAGAAGCAGACATTAAAGGGAGACAGGATGGCAGAGAAAAGGCATCACAATGTTTCAAATTCTGTCGCTCACATTAAAGTTAGAATAGTCTATTAATGACTACAGCTAACGATATCTTTTGGTCTGTAAAATGTCAGAAATTGGCGAAAAACTGTTCCCCAAAGCTTAACATGGCCTGTCCTCAAACATCTTTTAATGTCACAGAAGATGAAAGAAACTAGAAAAAAATACTTAAACCAGTTCTCGTCAGTTGCTTTGCACAGAAACAGATGATTCAGAGCCTCAACTTTCGCTGTAGTAAAAAAGCTGAATCAGCGCTTCAGATGAAAAAATGAAAACATACAAATCAGTTGTCTCCACCTTGATTCTTTAGGGTTTGATGTTCAGTTCCAGGTTTAGTGGTGAATTATCATCGATTATTTAAGCTGGTTGTATGGCGGAGTATAATATTCTTAATCAAGTTTTTAGATAATCAGCAGAAAATAAGAACTGTGTTGATAATATCTGCAGTGGAAGAGAGTCACTGTTCACATGCTCCACTGTGCTATGACACCATGTTTCTAACTCAGATGGGACTTCCTCTTCCTCCTTTTTGCTGTGTCGTTGTGGGTGGCATCGAGTGTTAAAAAGCTCAGAGGAGACTAAACTAATACAGGTTGAACGAGGGTTCTCCTGGTGCAATCTGCAACTCCACCACTACGTATGACTAAACATTACACACTGTACTTTTAAGTGATTTTAATCATTTAAGTATTTAATACATTGGCATGGATGTTGAAGACAATAGTCATATCAGGTTTCTAATAAAGTCTTTGATACTTACATTAAAAGCATAGCATTTACAGTGTGTGTGTGTGTGTGTGTGTGTGTGTGTGTGTGTGTGT
>JAPQRQ010000027.1:4843927-4854602 GCA_037367365.1 Apogon talboti | reverse complement strand
TGTTTGCCAATTCATCCTGTATAGAATAATCTCCAATCAGTCATAAAATTGACCACTGCAAGGTAAAGTGGTATTAATGTTGATTATCTCATTATCTCACCACAGTGGGACCTGTCAGTGGGTGGAACATGTAAACCTCTAAGCTGATGTGTTAGAAACAGTAAAAGGGGCAAGAGTAGGGATCTGAGAAACTTCAATAAGAGAGAAATTGTGATGGACAAATCACTGAATCAGAGCACCTCCAGATCTTGTTGTTCCATCCCAACGTAAAGTGGTTATTATCTACCAAAAGTATCTAAAGAAGAACCACCAGATCGCAACCAATCCAGCATCTATGGGAGCATTATATTATTACCAGCTGATTAATATTGTATAGGTCCCTCTTTTTTCACAAAAACAGCTCTGACCTGAGGTCTAGACTCCACCAGACCTCTGGAGGTGTGCTGTGGTATCTGGACCAAGACGTTAGCAGCAGATAAATTAAGTCCTGGAAGTAGAGAGGTGAACCTCCATGGATCAGATTTATTTGTCCAACACCTCCTACAGATGATCAATTGCACTGCGATTGGCCCATTTTTGGTCGGTACTAACCACTGCAGACCAGGAACACCCAACAAGACCTACAGTTGTACGGATGCTCTGACCCAGTCATCACCATCACAATATGGACTTTATTAAAGTCACTCAATTCCTTTTGTTGGTCATTTTACTGCTTCCAACACATAAGCTTTGAGGACTAAATGTTTGCTTGCCGCCTAATATTTGCAACCCAGTGAAAGGTCCTCCTCCTCCTGTCAGAGATCAAAACTTATGGTTGACTGTTGTATATACTGTATATGTGCACATTTCTGTACACACAACACTCATTGCACTTTTGGTCCATCCAGGAAGTGGGATCTCTCTGGGTTTTTTTTCAATAAATGTTGAAGAGGAGGGTATGGACCATTACACAGATTGTAAAGCCCTTTGAGGCAGGTCTGTGATACTGGGATATATCAATAAAATTGGCCTGACTTCCTCTTTCAAACTAATGATATTTAAATTGTCCACTCTCTTTCCACTTATAGTTCCTTTTCATTTTCCAGTTTGTTAAATTGAGTTGTGCAGTTGCATTAAATCACTGGTTCAAATCCTGCAAACTACGCTCTGTGCTGCATGGTTTGGTTGGCTGCTCAGGCCAGTTGCCTGACTGCTGTATTGTGTTGCAGATGGATTATGGCTTTAATGAGAGCAGAGCTGTAGCCCCAGCCTGCATGTAGCTGGACAGACACAGAGACCTAAGAAGTTGTAATCAGATCTGCTAAGCTGGATGGCTGCTTGCGTGGTGCAGTGAAAGGCCGCTGAGCACCCCGTCATTATACTCTGGTGAAGGGAGGGGACGGTGTGTTTGTGTGGCCGACGAGATCTAATGTCACAACATTAACTTGGCATGTTCAGGGTTTCAAGACTATTTTTGTAGATTTGTGCAAAATATGTGTGAGTGTGAAATGTAGGGGAGGAGTGGAAAACATGAACAGCTTTAAAATGTCGTCCACTGTGTGCATGACATTTAGATTGCGCTGTAAGTCGTGGTGTTGTTGTGGTTAGAAAGGTCCTAGCATTATTGTTTGTGTCCTTTGTTTTGTCTGATAACCTTCTGTTGGGGGTTATGGACCGGCATTAGGAGACTTTCCCATTTCCAACAGCTATTTTGAGGCTTTTATTTGTTTTTGTGTGAGCGTTACTCAGTGCTTTTTTTTTTAATTTCCAAATCTAGAATTATAGTGTTTAATTCAAGTGAGACTTGGATTGTAATGTACATTTTCTGCAGCTTTTCTACTATATAATTGTGTTATAAGATGATGTCCTGGGTTTTGTGACATTATGTTTTGTGAGACTGTATTGACTCTTCATGGCAGACAGAGGTTCACTTTGTGTTATATTTAATTTTGGATGTTTGAGGAACGTTGAAATTGTGCAAACAACAGAGTAGATCCCACTTTTCCAATTATATAAAAGACTTTTTTACTCTTGTTTGCTCTTGTTTGACTGTTTGCATCCTTCCAGTGACCCAGCCCTTTGCCCAACTGTAGAAGGAGCTGAGCAGCATTGTGTTCTACATAGACTGGATATAAATAGTGGACAAAGCTTGTGTGATGTCAACAACTGCTTTGTGAACGTTTGGAAGCTAGGAAGTGGTCATTGGCATTTTTTTTGGAGACCAGTCAGATGATAGAGAAGCAAAGTCCTGCCCTGTCCAGTTTTGCCCAATAGGACATTATTTAAAAGAAAAAAAAAACTCTTGCCACTGACAAATAGAAAAATAAAAATTTATATATATATATATACACACACACACACACACACACACTAGGCTTGTACAGTATAATAAAAAGCATCACTTGAAGGCAGACTTGGCTTCTGGTTTCATCAAAGTGTGACCACTAGCTTCTCCTGAGGTGATTTTCAGCTGAGTGTGAAGCAGCTGGGATAAAAATTAGCACCTTCAAGTCTGAGGCCATGGTTCTCAGCCAGAAAAGGGTGGAATGTCACCTCAGGGTTGAGATCCACAGGTGGACCGGGGCAGCATCAATAGTGATGCAGAGGCTGTACCCGTCTAGTGGTGCTGAAGAGGGAACTCTCAATTTACTGGTCAATCTACGTTCCAGCTCTCACCTATGATCATGAGATGTGGACAGTGACAGAAAGAAGGACATTGTGGATACAAGTGTCAGACATGAATTTCCTCCTAACAGGGAACTAGAGGAGGTGGCTGTAGGATAGGTGGATGGATGGATGGATGGATGGATGGATGGATGGATGGATGGATGGATGGATGGATGGATGGATGGATGGATGGGTGGGTGGATGGTTAGTTACATTCAACTTTATGCAGATGACACAATAATTTACTGTCATGGTAACAGTGTTTCGCAAGTTGCAGAGGATCTCACACAGTCCATTTTCCATGTCACAACATGGTTGAATCGGTGCTGCTTACAACTTAATGTAGCTAAGACTCTGGCCATGTTTTTCACAAGATCCAAATGTCTCAGTGTGCAGCCTGATGTTCTTGTGGAAGGACAAAACTTACAAATTGTATCTGAATTTAAATATCTTGGAGTGTGGATAGACAAATTAACATTCAAACACACGTCAAGAAAGTCTGTAACCAAGTCAAATTCAATCTCTCAAATTTCTGCTTTATCAGGCCACAGTTACTGGCAGAGACTGCCAAAATGTATATGCACGCCATGGTACTGTCTCACATTACATACTGTCTAACTACCTGGTCATTAGCAAACATCAGTACACTCAAACCACTGGAGACGCTATATAAACAGACAATAAAAATACTTGATAGGAAACCAATTCATTATCACCACTGCCCCATATTACATAAATAACATTTTAAGCTGGGAACACTTCATCAAATCACAAATTCTTGTTTACTGTTCAAAATTATGAATGACTTGTCTTCTCCTAAACTCAGTTTGTAAATATATGAACAGCCTCGTACCGTACTAGAAGAGTTATAGCCAGAGGGGACTGCATCGTTCCACTGACAAAAAGTGCATTTGGTCTGGCCTCATTTGCAGTTACAGCTGCATATGAGTGGAACTCTATTCCAGTGGAAATCAGAGACCTGTCATCTTATAATGAGTTCAAAATGCATCTTAAAAAACTGGTACATTAATAATTGGAGCTGCCAACATTAGAAATGTTTTAGTCCTGTCTCTGTTGTATTTTTTTAATATGTCTAAGTGCCAGTTGTATTTTTATAATTTTTTACTTAGTTTGGCTAATGTGTTATTAATTGTAAATTTTGTGTTGCAAAACTTGTATTGTACTCGTCTGTGTTCAAGTATTTTAAATTTTGTTTCAAAAGTTGTATGTTTATAACCTTGTGCTGCCTTTTAGGGTGACAACTGAACATCTGTCCATGCACTGCAGATGAAAAATAGCCATTAGTGCATTTACAGCAATGTGAATCAATATACAATGTCCCTGTAAAATAAACAATTAAAATAAAATAAAATAAAAATGGACTTGAAAGCAAAATAATAGAAATAAGAGCTCAAAAGTTTCAATTATTGCCCTCAATTAGAGTTTTTACTTTTAAACATTCACTTCTACATTATTGATAAAGAGTGA
The DNA here is from genome assembly GCA_037367365.1 of Apogon talboti. NCBI lineage: Eukaryota > Metazoa > Chordata > Actinopteri > Kurtiformes > Apogonidae > Apogon > Apogon talboti. Next base: position 4,850,468 of record JAPQRQ010000027.1, on the reverse strand, counting down.
TAAAGAAAAACAACAGATTCATATATGGACCTCTTCCATGTATGAATAAATGCAAAAGTTAGAAGAGTCCATCTTTTATCTGCTTATCTTGATCAGTCACTTTAGTTAAGTAATATCACTTTTAGAACACAGTGAGCTCTGTTATGATCCTTAAGCTGACAACACACTGATATATGTTGCTGTATGTTTGGAATGGTTAAAACATGAATCAAAGTTCATACATACAAACATAATGTGATTTCAGTGTTGACATCTTTGGGGGATGTGCAGGGATGGTGCAAATGCTCCAAGCTGTTATTATATTAGCCTTTAAAGATCCATGATCGGTTGACCATTGGATGGTAGGTTCTTGTGTCTTTATTGAGTTAAGTAGAACATGAAGAAAACACAGGAAGTGCTTTTGCTCATGTATGTCGTGTCTTTATACACATGTTTTCTCTGACCTGTCCAGAGGCAGATGAGACCCTGATTGATTTTGGTCTGTATTAATGCTGTTCTAATCTGCTCTAATCTGGTTTGTGTTGATCAGGAGGAGAGCTGATGTGAGCACTCAGGTCCTCACACACTTAAGCGCTGCCTCTGCTTGTGATGCTACCTTACATCTTTTGCATTGTTGAGGATTCAGTCAGAGTTGTTGTTTTGAGCTCCTCCATCCCATAGAGTGTCACTTAGTCAGAGCTGTGACGGAGTGACAGCATTGTCTGCTCTAACCTTGGCTCAGCAGGTCTCAGCTGGAGATGTCACCCCATGAATCTTCTTTTTTCAGCTCAAACTGAACAATTCCCCTCATATGCAGTGTGTTTTCATTAATGTCACAACATCTCTTGTACTCCCCCTCACACTGTGCTCCCTCTTCCATCTCCCCCTCCTCAGAGCGACCCAGGCGGGCTGTCTGTCCTTCAGCAGCTCGGTCTAGACCAGAACACCGATTTCTCTGACTCCAGCGTGCAGCAACGTCTGGATGAGCACCGTGAGAGGATCCGTAGGGAGATCCGCAAGGAGCTGAAGATCAAGGAGGGTGCGGAGAACCTGCGCAGAGCCACCACCGACAAGCGGAATGCCCAGCAGGTGGACTCCCAGCTCCGCAGCTCCAAGCGCAAGCTGGAGTCGCTGCACGCTCAGCTGCAGGAGCTGGACGCACACATCGTGGTCAAGGGCCACGATGATAACAAAGGTACAGGACCCGTTGTGATCAAATCATTTATAAGCTCCTCTACCTGTGAACCTGTGGACAGTCCATATGATCCAGTTAGGATCAGAGTCTTGTTTTCTATGAGGGCTACTCCGAATTGACATTTAAGTCACAATAATCTTCTCCAGAATACTAACAAGGTTACAGGTATTATTATTATCCATGAAGAGCAATTTAGAATAGAATAAAATAGAATAGAATAGAATAGAATAGATTTAATGTCATTGTACAATGGCTATACAACGAAACTGGGTAGAGCTTACCCTCATCAGTGCAAAAATAAAAAATGTTAATTATAAGAGCCATAATAAAAGGAAGAAAAGCAATAAACAAAACGTCCAATAAAATATGCGAGTCAATAAAACATTCTATCAAATCCACAATTCAGACACTTTGCACACACATTCTTAGATTGCACAGGATTAGGGACAGTATAGACTGTCCATGGGTCTCACTTAGGCATTTAACAGTCTGATTGCCCAAGGATAAAAACTGTTTTTTTAGCCTGTTTGTCTGACTTTTTATGCTTCTGTACCTCCTGCCCGAAGGAAGGAGGTTAAAGAGACATTGACCGTGGTGGGTACCGTCAGCAATGATTTTCCTGTCCCTGCTGAGACAGTGAGAGCTGGCGATGTCATCCAGTGAGGTTAGGGGGCAGCCGGTGATCTTCTCCACCGTCCTTATCAGTCCCTGTAGGGCTTTCTTATCTGCAGCCGTGGAGCCAGCGTACCACACCGTCATGCAGTACACCAGCACACTTTCTATTGTGCTCCGATAGAAAGTGTTGAGGAGTTTTCCTTCCACGTGGTTTTTTCGCAGCACCCCGAGGAAGTGAAGCCTCTGCTGGGCCTTTTTAATCACTGGTGATGTGTTAGTGGACCAGGTGAGATCCTCAGAGATATGTACGCCCAGGAATTTGAAGGACGGGACCCTCTCCACTCAGTCACCATTGATGTAATAATAATAATAATGGATTAGATTTATATAGCGCTTTTCTATTAATGCATACTCAAAGCGCGTACAATGGATCCATTATTCTTTCGCCCTCACATTCACCCTCTGGTGGTGGTAAACTACGTTTGTATCCACAGCTGCCCTGGGGCAGACTGACGGAAGCATGGCTGCCAATTCGCGCCTAACGGCCCCTCCAACCACCACCAAACATTCACTCGCATTCATACACCAGTGTGAGTGGCACTGGAGGCAAGGTTGGTGAAGTGTCTTGCCCAAGGACATAACAGCTCATGACTCGGGCAGAGCGGGATTCGAACCACCAACCCTTCGGTTATTGGACGACCCGCTCTGCCATCTGAGCCACGGCTGCCCATGTAGAGTGGGGCTGGCTCCCCTCGCTGCCTCCTGAAGTCCATCAGCATCTCTTTTTTCTTGCTGGTGTTCAGTTGTAGATTGTTTGCTGAGCACCATGCAGACAGCTTCTGGACCTCCTCCCTGTATGCCGAATCATCACCTCCAGTGATCAGCCCCATCACAGTCGTGTCATGTGTCAATTTGATTTACAGCCAGCAGTAAATAAATGAAAAACAGCAACCAAACATCAGTTGTCCTATAACAACCAATAATGACACAATTCCCAATGACAAGGCTGATAGCAGTAGGAATAAATTACTTCCTGCACCAGTTCACTCTGCATTGTGATGGAGTGTATCTTCATCCAAATGGAAACAACAAAAATTCAGCTGATTGTTAATTGCTCCAATCAGCCAGGACTGATCGACTGATCGGACTGTCTTCAAGAACCTGGTCCTGTACAGGTCATGTAGGTTGTTTAGGGACAATTCACAAAATCCTGCTAGCACTTTCAAAAAGAAAAGATAAGAACAGACTCGATGAAACAAGAATAAATCATTTTCAATCAATGGTGTCAACACTGAAACTGTGAAGTCTGTAGTAGAAACACATAGGCTGATGTGTGTTATTACACACAGATTAAACATGAGGCTCAAAGCGCAGTTTGTTGTCAGTCACAGTACCAAGCTACTTGTACTGATCCACCATTTCAACAGTCAATTAATCAATCAATGCAAATCTCCTTTATTTTTTCCATGCTGTTATTGAAGAAGGCCCATTCCCACCAGTCAGTAAAGTCCCTCATTTCTGGACCATGTTCAGAGTCATCATTGCAGAAAAATTACAGAATCATAATTTTTTAATAATGTGGTGACTGTTATGACAGTTTCAGCAATCATTTGTGTATAAGACAAGAGGGGAGAGGGAGCAGCCCTGGGGGGATCTGGTGGAGGAGGCAACAAGACCTCTGATACACGATGAAACTATTCCACTATCTACAGTGTGAGGCTGGATGTAGTTAAAGTAGCTGAGAAGTCAGTAATAAGGACGGACAAAGGACTTGGGCTTCTCAATGTGTTTAAAAACCCACACCTCTACCCATCCTGTAGGCAAATTGAAGAAGGTCTAACTTATCCTGTGCACTCTTAACTCTTAACTTAAGTCTTCATTACAAGAGAAATAAGCACTACTAACACTACATAAAGTCATTTTGTGTCTTTGGGGTTTTTAGGTATAGGAGCAGCCATGGACTCCTTCCAGAGACAAGAGATCTTCTGCATTTCTAAAAACAGGCAACACTAAAATCATGGACATGAAAACAGTTATAAAATGCATTATGCTCATCAGTGAGTTTTAAGTCCGTTTCACCATTCAGGGAAATTGTATCCCCATCATAGTCCTCACATCCTCCCATTCAGGGTGTGATCTGCCAGTGATTTCTCTACGGTTGATTAAATTTTTGAGAGTTTTGGAACCCATTTCTGGGGGATGATCATCTCCTTGCAGAAGGAGATATATGCAGACACATTTTTTGTCAGTTGGTTTAAGTCTACATGGTCATTTTAGAACATGTCCCAGTTGGTGACAGATGAGCAGTCCTGGAGACACTGAATGGACTCATTCGTCCAGGCTGGATATAACGGTGATTTATTTCTCGGCAGGGCCAATTTATGAGATTTTGCAAGGTAAATAACACAGTGGTCTGACATGCTGGATGGGACTCTACAAAAGGAGTTATAAGCCCCCTTAACTGTCCTGTAATGACAAACCACCGTTACCATGTTCAGCGTGGGATAATTGTTATATAGTGTATTATTGAAGGACAATCTAAGATGTTGATAGACAACTGGCGACTGGTGTGGACACACCTTTCAATGCCTTATGTCATAAATATTTTATTTCCTAGTCCCACAATGCCAGACCCATCTAGACACACAGCTCTGTCACCAGCCACAATAATTCTGGAATAGATAATAAATAATAATGATATGTAATAAAAAAAGAAACCTCTGTGGCTTCTTAGTAAAATAGAATCAGTGTAATATTTAGACATCAGAAAGTAAATTGAGGTATTAAAATGACTGTACAAAGAAAATGCCACATAAAAAAAATATAGATTTTTTCAAAACTTTACATTTTCAATGTGTAATTGCAGATCACAGGTTGTTCTTTTTCTAAGCCAAGAGGGCTTAAATCAGTGTCCAATGAATGGATTAATTCAACCTGTAAACCAAACAAACAATATCTGATGTTGAACAAGTGATATTTGGAACATATTGGCCTAAAACGTAAATCACTGCTCTTTTAACTATACAGTTCTAACTTCACCCCTCCTCTTTTCCCAGATACCCCAAAATCTTCAGGGTTGGTCAACCGGACTTCAGCCAATGAACATCGAATCGCAGCTTTGGAGCGGCAGCTAAATATTGAATTGAAGGTCAAACAGGGAGCAGAAAACATGATTCCCATCTACGCCAACGGAGCTACCAAGGTAGTCCAACAGTTGGACCGTTGGCTGCCCGCTTCACTGTCCACCTCAGACTGTGTTGTATTCAGTCCTTCACTTTTCCCTTTTTCTCTCTTTTTCTTTTTCTGCAGGACAAGAAGCTCCTCCAGACGGCTCAGCAGATGCTGCAGGACAGCAAGACCAAGATCGACATCATCCGCATGCAGATCCGAAAGGCCATGCAGGCCACGGAACAGTCCGAGGACAACCAATGTACCTATCACTGCTCTTGTTTTTATCCTCACTCATCTTTCAACTGCTCTCTCATCCCACCTGTCACTCTTTCTGGCTCATACACAATGCATATTTTATGATGCACGTGGTAATGGATCAATTCTTGCTTTAGAACTTCACAGTGCACAGTCTTTTGGACAAACACACACACACACTCGGACATACTGTCCATTACAGTCCTCTCGATCTCTCGGGTTAGAGCCATATTGATGTTCCTGCATCCCCTTTGATGTTGCCCAACAACTAAAAGCCATGGCTCATTTAGCAGAGGTGAGAGAGGAGGCAGGACCGATGCAGGGAGCCAGGAAGGCAGCGAGACTGAAAGGACTGAGTCAGAGATGACGACAGAGTGAAGGGGAGGAAGGGAAGTCACAAAGTCAGAGATGAAAGAGCGAACAAGCGGGAAAGAAAAACAAAGCAGCTGTGATCCTGGAAATGACAGCGCTGACTGATGTCGACATGTAACCAATGGCCTTCTGGTTACTCTTCACCCTCTTTGATTTTTTTTTATCCTTTTCTCTGCAACAAAAGGAATTTCAAGGCAGCAAAAAGTCCGTATTTTTGGAAAACAGTAATATGGTCACACAAAAGTAATCTCATTTTCAGAAAATACCTGTAATTTGTCTTAATATGTCATTCCTGTTACTATTGAGCTCCATTTAACAAAGGTCCTTCCTACAAATACATTTTTGAGGTGGCTACTTCTTTAACATTTTTACCAGCTCGCTCTTTTGACAAAACTCTGATTGAAGCCTTGATGAAAAAAACACTGCAAACCTCAGTTACACTCATTTGTAAGTGTTGTTGTAACATCACACTGGTGTTGTGGTATTCCACCCATTTCTTTACGTTCCTTAAATCATGCTGTCTGACTAACCTATGGGTAGATACAGTATATCAGCATATATTCCCTGATTTAGCAGAATTTTGTCATGGTATTTGTTTGAGACAGCTGAAGGTCCAGTAAACACGATCAAGGTGGCACCACCTCTGCCTCATTTTCAGCCAGAAAAACCACCGGTTAAACAATTGTCTGCATAATTTTTCAGCAGAAGAACAAGATTGTTTTCCTTATTTTAACAGAAACACCACATGCATAACTTCTCATTTAATAATATTAAGTTTATAACTGTTTCCATGGCTTGCAATACATACAACTTGCTCAAATTGGGGGATATTTCTCTATTTTTTGGTTTTTTGTGTGTATATAATATAATACAGTCAAACCTCTACATACGAAATTAATCCGTTCCGGAGAGTGGTTCTTAAGTAGAAAAATTCGTAAGTAGAGTCGCATTTAA
>JAPQRQ010000027.1:4798260-4827130 GCA_037367365.1 Apogon talboti | reverse complement strand
GTATGTGTGACTCTGGCTATACATACATACATACATATATATATATATATATATATATATATATATAAGTATGTACAGCAGGAAAAACAAAGGTTTCAGGGAAAAACAGCTTTTATAAACCAAAGTGGTAGTATTTAGTGTGACCTCCCTTTGCACTTAACATGTCTTTAACCCTTTTTGTTCAGACAATATGAGATTTATTGCATACATTTTCTGATGTTCAATACCAAGTTTCATTCAACACATGTCACATGTTTCTAATTGTGAGTGCTGCCTCTTGTCATGGGGTTAGGAGTCACATTAAACAGTGACTTTTATTCAAGGTTCAATTTATTGTCATTTGCATGTTTATACATGAAACGAAATTTGTACTCAGGACCAGCAGTGTACAACATCCTAAAAAAAATCTAAAATAGTTAGTCCTGAATGAGGATAAATAACATCAAAAACCTAATAAATAAATACTACAGTGCAAGATAAAACCAAGCAGCATGATAAAAAAGTTAATCAGCAGTGTTTGCAGATAGCAGCATGACAACACGAAGCACAGCAGTGCATCAGTGTGGCATGGAGTTGAGTTGGATAGTGACATATTTAGTTTAGTTTTTCTGTGATTTTGTGTGTCTTTTAAGGCTGTGCATGTATTTCCTGCATTTTCTTGTGGTATCTGAAGAAAACAGAATAAAATTAAATGTGTATGCTCATTTACAACCGTATAAAAACAACAAAGGCGGCCTAAGAGTTTTGCACAGTACTGTATAATAAAATAAAGTGTGTGTTTTCTTCAGTCTCCGTTCCCTGGTGACGACGAAGAGGAAGTTTTTGACAGCATAGTGAATGACGAAGTGCGCTACCCACGTTTCCTCTCCACAGAGGCCATTGGCATCATGAGGCGGGTGAGATGATGCACAATAAAACTTTTTTGTAACATGTTTTGTCAGACATATGTAATTTTTTGCAACAGCTCTACACCAGCGGTTCCTCATCTTTTTAGTCTCATCTACTGTCAGAGTGGCGTGAGATAAGATCAGTTAGTTTTGCTCTGTAATCCTCCAAGATATTAACTTTTTAAATATTGAAAATTATGTTAAAGTGTTTATTGATACAATAATGTTTATTCAAATCAAATACTATTACCACCATTGAGTATTTTATCTCCACATATAGGTTTGTTTTTTGTATTACCTTTAGCTTCTCTTGAACTAGTGTTATGTTAGTTTAATCCTGTTTATCATTTACTGTATATTCTACATATAAAGTAACATTTTAACTATTCTATTAGCTTACACTTGAATTATCTGTTACCTTAACCACTTTAGCATTCACTCTGCTGCATTTATCTTGGTATATGAAACACGTATCCATCACATTAAACCTACTGTTATATTTGTTGGCTTACATTTCTATCTATTAGCTTAACCCTTTTGCATGTATCTGCTGCATTTAGCTCAGTCACTTTACAACATCGTCACCAGTTCAGCCTCTGTTTGCTGTTTAAACCTCAAAGACCTAGATCTATTTTTGTGGTGACTTCCAAATTAATTTTTCTCTACATTAAACCTTTTTTTAGTGATTTGTTACCATTTATTATAATTCTATCCTCTACATTTCACATTTTTTCTGTGAAAATCAGGAATTTTCCTCTGTTTAATTGACTGATCATATAGATGTTCATAAAAGCTCAGAATAAATTTGAAGATTATTATCTCAAAACAGAAGAAAAAGTTACATTTTCAGCATAATATATCATTAACTGAATGTAGAAACAGGCATCTACCATGGCACTGCCATGTGTCGATCTACATGGGTTTTACTGGTGAATCAATGTTGCAGAAGATGATGGTGTTTCCACATTCACTGCAGAGCCTCTGAACATCCAAATGGATCTTCTGTCATAGAAATCATCATCAGCATCAGTAGATGCTTTTCGTCACTGGTGACTGTTTAGGACTTGAAAGGTTAACCAACACTTACTTTCATCTACAAGACATGGTGTGAGGTTTTAACTGACTTCTGTTAATGGTCAGTTGACTAGTTACCATACATTTACTGTGTTTGTATTTGTTTTTTCCTTATTAACACATAAACACAGATTAATATTTTACTTTTCATCTATTTATCTAGTTATTGCCCCCTAAAAACTTCAGCCCTATACTTTTAGCTATTATTCACACTATAACACTAAACTGTTGTTAATTTGTGTTATTTTTTGGTTGTTAGTTGTTAAGACGAAATCCTGAAAGACGTCTGGGTTCTGGGGAAAAGGACGCAGAGGATGTCAAAAAACAACCCTTCTTTAGAGTGAGTGTTTACTCAAGAATGTTTCATGAAAATATGGCAATATTTCTGTGAAAGAGGACTGTGTTTGAAAAGTTAATCATAGTGAAACTGATGCTGTGCAGCAGGTAAACAAAACCAAAATGTCTCGTAGGGTGTGGACTGGGAAGCCCTGCTTCAGAGGAAGGTCGTGCCCCCATTCGTCCCGACCATTAAAGGAAAAGAAGACGTCAGCAATTTCGACTTGGAGTTTACAGCTGAAGCTCCAGCCCTCACCCCGCCCCGAGAGCGCCGCACACTTTCTCGCAAAGAGCAGGACTACTTCAAGGATTTTGACTACGTCTCAGACCAGTGCTAAGGCCTGGGCGTGGGGGTCAGGGGTCAAACGGTTACTAGCTGCCCATTGCCAGCCATAGACTGTGAGAGGAGACTGAGAGGTGAAGTCTACCTCTCTGTCCTGTAGAGAGAGGGGAACTTTAACAGACGGGCCACATGTCTGGTTTGTCTGTCTCGGTGTGTCTGTATGTTTGTGGACTGGCCGGGCAGACTGTGTGAGGGGACCAGAGGAATCCAATTGCGTGTCATGCACATACGCAGTGTCACAGATCTGATGACCTCTATCTGGAGTGTCTTTTAGAGGAGGAGGAGGAAGTCAGGATGGATTGGACATTAATCCAGATTATGTAAGGAATGTCAGATGACATGTTGGACCCTGCTGTCCCGCTGTTCTGCCTAGCAACACAGTGAGGCGTGTTAGAGCCTAAAAATCAGAGTGAAAGAGAAGAAACTGATCATTCTGACAGAAAAGCAGTGTCTTTTTTTCTCTCTCTCTGCTCTTGTCTCTTGTCCCTATATCTCTACTGTTTGTTGCTGCTAAGTGTGTGTTTCACCGTATTCAGTGTCTCTGCCTCAGTCACGAATGTAGCCACATCATGCACCTCTTGTACGTCAACACTTGGTGGAGCCAGAGGAAAGAAGAAAAGTGAAATGCAAGGGAGTCTGGTGCTGTTTGTCTGCGCTCAACCATCTTCATCACCTTCTCTTGCCATTGTCTTTTGGTACTACACAGATTTTTAACTACAGTGATTTTTCAATAAGCAAAAGCTTTTACAAATTTTGTTCCTTTTGTGATTCATATATATTTTTATCCCACCTGTTGTTTTCTCCCCTGTCTCTGCTGGCGAAATGTGTTTGAACTGTGACTCAGTAAAAATGTGAACCCACACAGAAGCGTTTTTTCATTTATTTATCATTGGTTGTTGTTGCTTTCCAGGGCTCACAGATCAGCATGTTCCAAATACACATTAAAGTTCAGATAATGACACTAAATAATGTAATGATAATCTTGTTATGACTGTACCTCATAATTGGGTTGTGCTTAAAAGAATGGTAGGGGAATGACACTGTCCATATTCAACTGATCCAACTGCATCAATTAAATATAGGACCACAGAACATATTCTTTTCAATCTAAATAATCTCAATAACAAAATCAATAGCTTACTCAATAACTGACTTGGAATGAATAATAATAAAAAAAACAGAGATGGACAACATGGACAAAAATATTGGGACATTGAATACAAGCTGTTTGATTATTTTTTAACAATATTTTCATTGAATTTTATTTTACATGCAGATGAAAAAAAAACAACCCATAAATGATATGACAATGACACAAATGATACACAAAAATAAATAAATGCATACAAACAAACAATACACTCATGAATAAAACAAAAATTAACAACTAAATTCACAAATACTCAGCATCTCATTCTAAAGTGAGTACACTCAACGACATCTGAGAAACTCCAGTAAACGTTTCCATATCTCCTCAAATTCTCCTCCCTTTCCTCTTATAAGTAAGTTGTTCAAGCACAATACAGGATGCCATCTCCTTCACCCACATATTCTTTGAGGGCACCTCCATTTTCCTCCAGTGTAGAGCTATCATCCTCCTGGCCTGCAGGAGTCCAAAGTCAATGAGAGCTAACTCATTTGAGTGAACAGTAAAGTTTTCAGGATTGGATACCTAGCACACACATCTTTGCCTGGAGAGGCACCTTCACTCTGACAATCTCAGACAGAGTTTGTATAACTGAGTTCCAGTACTTCTGTAATTTTGAACAATCCCATACACAATGAAACAGAGTTCCCTTTCCTACTAAACATTTGATACAGGTGTCTGGGATGTCAGGTGACCATTGGTTCAGCTTAACCGGGGTGATATAGGTTCTCATCAACCATTTATACTGGAGCAACTTCATCTTTGTATTGATCGATTGTTTTTGGGCTTTTAAACATGCTCTTTCCCAGTCCTCCTCTTGTATACATTTTGGATGTCACATCTCCATGCCTCCAGCCTCTTAATGGTGGATTTCTTATCATATCTTATCAAGGTCGCATACAGTAAAGAAATTTGGCTCCTCCCCTCTAGATTTTGGAGTATGAGACTGACTGACTGACTGACTGACTGACTCTCTGTCTCTCTCTCTCTCTCTCTCTCTCATTCACAGGTGACCAGTGAAGTTTTTTGGGTTTCTCCCGGGCAACATGGCTGGGGGCGTGGCCCCGACATCCAGAGCACAAGAGTGGCAGTTGGCAGTTGACGGTTGCGACGATGTGACAACAAGAAGGACGGTTGCCGTGGGGACCAAGACTCAACAGAGAAGGCTTTACCAGGACAGCAGTGGTGGTCACCAGCTCTCTTCTGACAGACTGGTCTTCAAGCCAGTTCCTCCTTATTTTATTTCACTATCTCCTTTTACTTAATAAATTCTCCTTGCTGGCCGGCATACACCCTGTGTTCGCGTGTTTTGTTAAAGCTCCCACAGCTGGTCTTGACAGAGACTCTCTAAACATGATAGTGGTGGTTCAGGTACAGTATGCTTGCATTTTGACATTATGAAATGTTTCACTTGTAAATATTTAAAAAAGTGTTTGTTTGGAATGTTGTATGTTTGACATAACTGATCAAATGTAAGAAGATTGCCATCTCTATAAAGGTCGTCCACCTTTTGTATACCTTTGTCTGCCTAGATTTTGAAGCCTCCATCTGCTCTTCCTGCCCTGAAACACACATTGCCCCATATAGGAGAAAAACGAGAAATGCAAATAAACAAACATCCTGCCCCCACAAATGAAAGTTTGCGAAGTTTCAGTACGTAGGGAAAAGGTAAATGAACTTCACAACAATGGGAGACGTAAAGGAGTTAGTAACACGTGTTAAGTTTCATTTTCACTTTGTGCATACCCATGGGCTCTACTCCAAAGATTTGATTTGTTTATCTAAAGTTTCCATTTATTTCTTTTGTTGTTTATTCTTGGTGCTTGTATAGCTAAGAATCTCACCCCTAATATATGCTTTGAATCCCTCCCATCTCATGCAGGCACTGGTTTGGTCCGTATTTAACTCAAAATAACTATCTTCTCCATGAACTGAACAAAGTCAGAATGCTGTAGCCATTTCACTTTAAATCACCATTGAAGGGGGTGATGGGTAAATTTCTCTATGTAAATATTCAATGAGATAGCTGCATGATCACTAATCACTGTACTATCGTACCAACAGCTTTTAATCCTTGATAAAAGTTCCCTTGAGACAAAGTAATCTATGCGAGAGCAAGATTTATGCATACTTGAGTGACAGGAGAATTCTACTTTATCAGGATTCTGTTCCCTCCACACTTCCTCCAAATTAATATCTGATATATGCTGTTTTATTAGTTTTGTACTTTATAGGTGTCAGAGCCTGTCGTACGATCCATAATCTGGTTTAAAGTGCAATTAAAATCTCTAATTATATAAAATTCTCGTAAAGAGGATATTGTAAGAAATAGATCTTCAAAAAATTTAGGATCATTTTCGTTCAGGTCATATATACTCACTAGGTTTAATGTAAGAGAGAGGATGTTGCCCTGCGTGATTACATACAGTATCTACCAGTAGGTCCTTGAATTGTTTTTATGAATTGAAGTGGAATGGTTCTGTGAATGAGAATAAGTACTCCTCTGGCATACTTATTGTATGATGCATGTATCACTAGACCAGGCCATCTGTTCTGTACTAATTTAATATCAGAGACTGTCAGATGAGTTTCTTGAAGGAAAACTATTTTAGATTTAAGCTGTTTGATTCTGTTTATAACGTGTTTCAGTTTAATTAGTTTCCTGAGTCCTCTGATGTTCCAACTTGTGATTTTGATGTCATAAATATTCTGAATATTTGCTTGTTCCTTAAGTAGTACCTTTTAATTCTGTGATAGAATGCAATAAGAAACACTGCTGATGCTGAGTTAAGTACGCAATATACATAAAAGTTGGCAAAAAAAAAAAAGATCAACTTGACACTGACGCATAACATTTAACATCTAACACTCAAAGTTCCCCTCCCTTACTCAGAAGAATGAACTGGGGCTTATGCTAATCCACTCTACAGGGGAGTAGCTGAACTATATGAACCCGACTTCGAAAACAACCAGTGGTGACCACGCATTTATCATACTCAAAAAGAAAATCAACCCATACAAACAATAAACAAATATATGGCAGCAACGGCTCTTGTAAGTATTCATTCTGGTGCATGGAGTCCTCTCTTAAAAGAGTGAAGGTTTCACCAAAGAGAATGATATCCACACACACACACACACACACACACACACACACAAAACCAAACATGGGCAGAATAATATTGCAGTTGCTCCAGTATCATAAGGATATTATAAAATAATACCTTCTTTCAAAACAAAATGGTCTATATGACTGCTTAGTATACATAAGAATAATGAATGAATACATGTAGAAAAGGCACAGGTTACGAGATTCTGCTTGTATATACTTTTATGTAGTGTCTGATAAAGTCAGCTGATCCAGTAATTCGGAAAACAAATCGTACTCACCGCTGTCCTTAGTCCTCTCCGGTTTGTCTGTGATGGAAATCCTCTGCCTCCGTTGGCGATGAGAACAGCTGTATTTTCCTGTTGCGGAGGATCCTCATCTTACATGGGTTACACTGGAATCCACAATAGGTTCATTTTTCAGCACTTTCCTGATGGTGTTGAACTCGGCCCGCTGCCATATGGTCTCAGCTGAAAGGTCTTGGGGAAAAAAGAGCTTGTTTCCGTCGTACATAACGCTGCGCTGCTTTGTGGAGCGGAAAACAAACTCCCGATCCTGGAATCTCAGGAACTGAATTAGAACTGCTCTGTCCTGGTTTGGTTTTGGTGAAGCTGGGGTTCGGTGAGCTCTCTCCAGGTTGAAGGATCTATCGGTCTCCACCCAGCGTGGCAGCATCTCCTGTATGAACTCTGACAGTGGTCGACTGCCCTCAGCACTCATCCGCAGGCCAAACAAACGCAAGTTCTTCATTCGGCCCTGATTCTCCAGGTCCTCGGTCTTGGCCTCCATGTAGGCGATTCGTTTCATGGCCTTGTTAAAATCCGCCATGTTCTTTTCCAAGTGCTCCTCAGCCTCCTCCAGTCGTGTATTGTTGGTGGCGATATTTTGCTTTACTTCTGTCCTGTTGTTTTCCAAAGCAGCAACCGACTTAGCCCATCTCACCCAGGCGGTTATCTATACTGTCCAGTTTGGTTCCAAGTCCACCGTGCTCCGAGCGGAGTGCCCGAAGTTCAGCTAAGGTCGGCCATATTGCTAATGCTAGCAGCTTCCTCTTTGTCGTGATCTGTTGAAGTATCAGTTTTAGCTGGTTTTTGGGAACCGCGGTGAAAATATCGCAGTCTTTGATTGTATTCGTTTTTGACATATTCTCAGTCCATTTGGCGTTTCTAATTTAGAGTTATTACGATTGTTATATGTGAAGTCATACAGAGCACCCACGTTAAGCTGCCATGTTGGTCCGCAGCTCCATAGCGCCCCCCCGCAGCTGTTTGATTCTTAATGGGACTGGGCTACAAAACCATAAAGACAAATGTCATAATACAGTTTTATAGTGCAATAAATATCATTGCATGTTTTTTTTATTTTGTTTGCAGGTTTAATTTTGTTTACACTATCATCTACACTTACAAAATTGTTCAGTTTTATAAATGTACTCAACACTGGCTTTTGCTCTGATTGTATAATTGATGTGACAAAGCATGTGTGGTTATCACTTTAACAATATTTCTTTAAGCCTCTTTAGCTAAATTTTGCATTTCTGCAAAGCCTCAGCTGTCAGTAATCACATGTAATCTCTTTGCAGATTGCAAATTTTGTAGTTATACTTGTTTTACATGTTCTACCCCTACATTTATGAAATATTTGTCATGTTTTATCCATAAATAATCATTTTAAACCACAAGTTACCATTTGGAGTCAAAAAGAAATATTGATTTGAAGTTTACCGTGATATACCGTGTCCCAAAGTTTTTGTCTGTATGGTGTGCTTATAATACAGTGAATCAAGAACATGACATTACATTTATATCACAGAAAATGAAATCTGTACAATTAAATCCATTCATTTAATACATCACCAAAAGGAAGGTACAATTTAACCAGCAACCCAAATATGTATCTGTTGTTTGACTAGATGACTAGATTCTCACCCAAATATGTATCTGTTGTTTGACTAGATCACTAGATTCTCAGTTCTGCTACATTGGGCAAATATTGTTTTTTAGGAAATGATGAGACAAAGATGATTATACAGTTGATGTGGTACATTTAGGTGTGCTTTGCTAATTGCATTCAAAATTGTTCTGAACATTTCATTGTATAATATCCAACACCAGGGACCTTTCTGTGTGGAGTTTGCATGTTCTCCCCATGTTTGTGTGGGTTCTCTCCGGGAACTCTGGCTTCCTCCCACCATCCAAAGACATGCACATAATAGCTTAATTGGTTAATCTAAATTGCCCGTAGGTATGAATGTGGGAGTGATTGGTTGTTTGTGTCTATATGTCAGCCCTGCGATGAACTGGTGACATGCCCAGGGTGTACCCCGCCTTCACCCATCGGTAGCTGGGATAGCTCCAGCACCCCTGCGACCCTCTCAAGTTCAGAAGATGATTGAATGAATATATATCCTCTGTCGGTTCAATTAGCCCACTTCCTTTAAGTAATGTCAAATTTCCAAATAGTAGAGTGAATATTTAATTTTATTACTTTCCAAAAGGGTCAAGTCCTGCTGAACTTGTGCAGTAGAGTTGGGGTCATGGGCCGCCTTACACAATCCTACTTTTTCAGCTCATCCCAGAAAGGTTTAATTGAATTAACGTCAGAATTTGATAATGATGTAAAAGCTGTTCAGATGAAGTTTCCAAATATCCACAAAATTCTCCTTGATGCCATCAGTTTTATGAAGTCCACCAGCACTTCTTGAAGAAACTCTCTATACATTACAAGCATACACCTTTCTTCCTCCATAGAGAAGAGTGATAATTGCAGCCAAATGGTTGTTTTTACACCTGTGACCAAATGTTATTGCTCCAAAAGGTAAGATCTTTGTCACAATACTCACTGCTAGGTTTAGACTTTTTTTACTGCTGGAAAAGCCTTTCAGGTTCTGATAATACAGAGCTGTCAGTGGAGATGTTTTGGACAAGTTGCCTCTCTCTTTACCACGTCACACTATTGTCCCAGTGTAAGAGGCGAAGGTACAGTATACCCCCCCCTCACAGAATACACCTGGGGTTAGAGTGGCCTAGGCCAGATTATTCCCCCGGGTATAATTGTAATGCAGACGGGTGGACCCAAGTGCAAAACTCCAGATAAAGATAACGTCGTTTAACAGTCTTTAATACACAATGCATAAAACCACAGACAACAGGAACCCGACGGACAGGGTCCGGACTGGTGTCCGGGTCTGGAGACAGGAGGTGTAACTGAAGTCCGGAGGACGGAGGTGCAGACCGGGGTGCGGAGCGGAGACTGATGGATTTACCGGGTTGAGACAGGTGAGCAGGCTGGAGTCCAGAAGACGGAGGTACAGGCAGGGATCCGAATCGACAGACGGGTAAACGAGGTCAGGAGCAGGCAAGAACAGCAACAAGGAGTCAAACAGAAGATAAGTGCTGGAGATTCTCATGCAAAGGCTGATGACAATCTGGCATTGAGTAAGAGTTTGACTGGGGTTTAAGTGCTGTGGAGGTGATGAGTTTCAGCTGTGCAAACAGGTGAGAATGGTTGCTCTGATGAGGGGGCGTGACTGAGGGTGTGAATGGAGACAGAACTGTGACAATAATGATTGAAAACCTACAAAGTTCAAGTCTCTGGTACAGGAGAACTTACTCTGTCATTTCTTAAATCATCAGTTTAGTTTTAAGATGACAACAGTTTCAGCAGATATTTAGGTGTTTCCAAAGTTCCTCTCTTAGATGAACTGATGAAAGTTTGGGGTCACTCTGACATCAGTAAAATGAATGGTCCCTGTGCTGGCTGATGTCCATGTCAGGTCTCATCTGTCACAAATACTGAAATGGATGGATGCTGCCGACCAGACAAATACAGTAGGTTAAGATGGGGAATTTGAGAACCATGATTGACTTATGGTTTTATTAATGGATTCCCATCTCGGAGTAAACAGATGATTGTGGTCTAATTAGTTTGGCTAGGTTGCAGCTGGTACAAGTGACCAACATTACAAAATATTCTTGGAATTATTGGTGAAAAAAAGAATGGAATAAAATAGAAACACAGACAGAGCAAAGCAGTGTAACAGACATGAGAAGCAGCAGTTTAGAAAACTGAATCCTACATGTAACCATTTTAAATGTAAGTTATGTAGACATAACCAAAAAAGAACATATGAACTCCCTCTATAGTGAGTTAAGGGTTCAGTTTGTAAGATTTAGAGCAATCTAATGTTTTCATTTTCGTCATCTTTACACTCATACTTCAACAAGCAATATTCTATTTATTGAATTAACTTCACAACACACACTGGGTGGGTAAACTCGCATGAACCTTCTAGGACCCTGCTGAGGGTAAAGAGCTGGTCCAGTGGTCCACCACTGAGTCGAAAACCGCATTGTTCCTCCTGAATCCAATGTTAGACAATTGGTTGGACTCTCCTCTCTGGACTCTTTGGATTCTCTCCAGTACCCTGACATAGACCTTCCCAGGGAAGTGTCATCCCACCTCCGGTCCCCCATTTTAAAAACGAGAATCTCCGTCCAAGACTGTCAATGCAGCTGCACTGTCCCTGATGTCCACTCAGTGTTGAATTCAACCAAGACAGCCCTACAACATCTATGAGCCTACGGAACTCAGGCGTGGACTCACACCCCCCCAGAACTTGGCCTCCGAGGAGTTTCTCAACTACCTTGGAGACCTTAGCCTGAGTGATGGGCAAGCCTGCGTCTGAGTCCCAGGGCTCTGCTTCCATCACACAACATGTGAAGGCAGGATTTAAGAGATCTTTGAAATATTCCTTCCACTGTATTAAGATATCCCCAATTAAGGTCAGAAGAACTCCATCCCCACTGTAAACAATGTTTGTGGAGCACTGCTTCCCCCTTCTAGATCACCTGACTGCCCCAACAGGGGCACAGGGAGGCAACCCTCTCATCCACTGGGGTAAACCCCGATGTACATTCACTGAGCCAGGGGGCAATAAGTAACCCCGCACCTACTTTGCACTTCTTACCCTGGGCAACTCCGGACTAGCAAAGAGTCCAACCCTGCTCAAGGAGACTGGTTCAGACTCCAGGTTCGGTGTAGAGATGAGCCTGACTATATCTAGATGGCACTTCTCAATTTCACACACCAACTCAGGCTCCTTCCCCACCAGGGAGGTGACATTCCAGATCCCTACTACCAGTTTAGGCAGATGAGGATCAGACTACTAGGGCCTGACATCCAATCCACAAAGCACCAGACCCTTATGGCTCCTTCTGCAGGTGCAGGCCATGGTAACCCTGATCCAGGTAAGGGTAACTGGATCCCACTTGTCTTCTTGTCATAGGGGATCTGACCTGTCTGTCTAGGACCAATTTGGATTATGCATTTTCATCCTTGTCCTGTCCAGTGCAATTCATGTACCTCCAAAAGTTTTTTTTAAGTTTTCATTTATGGGTTGAGAAAATTCTCCTCCTTCTTATGGCCAATATTACGGCCTTATGTACTGACTATTTTTTACTCATCAATTTCCTCAGGAGTTTTCCCAGCTTGTTTTAAAACTGTAGTGGTTAAACCCTTATTAAAGAAGCCTGGCCTGGATGCTGACTCTTTGGCAAATTACAGACCAATCTTAAATCTTGCTTTCTTGTCGAAAGTTTCGAGAATGTGGTCTCAAGTCATTTTTACAGTATTTGACCACTAATAAACTCCTTGAGTCATTTCAGTCTGCCTTTAGAGGAAATCATTCCTCCAAAACAATATAAGGTGTTGAATGATTTGTTACATTCAGTAGACTCTTTTATTACTGTAAGATCTGAGCTCTGCTTTTGACACTGTGGATCATAATATATTGTTGGACAGACTAGAGAACTTCTTTGGCATCACATGTCACTGAAAAAAGTGGTTTAATTTATACCTGTCAGAGAGATCTCATAGCGTTTTGTTTAACAATGTCCTTTCTGAGCCCTGTGCTGTGAGGTATGGGGTTCCACAGGGTTCTGTTTTGGGTCCTCTGCTTTTTTCATTGTACATTGTACCATTGAGTCAGATTCCTCGTTCATTCAAAATAGATTTTGATTGTGAAGCCAATGATTTGATTTGCAATTGTATATGTTATTTGCCATAGAGATGGTTTTGATACGAACAAACTTGCAGCCTAACTGGTTATTGTTAAAAGCTGGTTATCAGCAAATTCCTGCCGCTTAGCCCAGCCAGAAATTATAATTATTGGGCCGGCAAGGCTGAGTCATCTGTTTGACACATTTACTCTGTCTTTGGATGACTGTGTTATTCATTGCAGAGACGGGCTGAAGAACGGTGGTGGACTTTTTGATAGGACACTTTCTTTTGACTTTCATATTAAAGATGTCACTAGAGTTGCCTTTTCCATCAAATAAATATTACTAAAATCAGATCTTCCTTGTCATTTAAGGATGCCAAGATCCTAATACATGCATTTGTGATATTACGATTGGGTTATTGCAATCTCCTTTTATCCAGTTCACCAAAGAAGACTATCCAAGGTCTGCAGATTGTTCAAAATGCAGCAGTTTGCCGCCTCTCTTCATTGGCTCCCGGTGCAGGTCAGAGCTGATTTAAAGGAGTTGCTTCTCACTTAGAAAATTGTCTGTGGCATAGCACCTTTGTATTTATCTGACTTATTGAACTCATATGTGCCTACAATTTCATTGCATCATTGCATGAGTGTGACCTTTTCTGTGTCCCCAAGGTCCGTAAAAATGCTGTTGTTGCACTAACTGGAAGTTTCTGCCTCTTGACATTAGGCAGGTGTGCTCCATTGAGGTATTCAAGGCAAAGGTGAAGACTCACTTGTTTATGACTACATACAGTATGAGACCTGATCTGTGTTTTATTGTTAGTATTATAATTTTGCTGTAACCATAACCTGCTCTTAACTGCTTTTTACTGAACTGTGGTTTTACTCTTGTATTCTATTGTTATATGTATATATTATTATTATTATTATTATTATTGATAAGCTACATAAACTCTTTAAAACCCTCTTGGATCCACAGAAGAATACATCATCACAAAGCTGGTAACAGGCCATTTTTCTGAGCTCATTTAAGTCAATTTTTTAAAGATATGAGACAACAAAAATACTTCAAAACTGAAACCTGATTTTATAGAATGTGGTGCATTGCTGTAGATTAAAATACTAACAGAATATAAATAATTTCAAGTGCGCTCAACCTTGACAGTAAAATGTAACTTACACATGAATGCAGCAGTAAAATGAATCCATAAATATCATATACTATAATAGTACAATCCCAAATCCAAAAAAGTTAGGACACTATGTAAAATCTAAAGAAAATTAAATGATTCAACTGAGAACATGTACCATTATTAGAAAAGAACATTTAATTTTGTGTGGCAACAGTGCATTAATGCAGTATGCAGTTTAGTGCTGTCTTGTTGAAATATGCAAGACCTTTCATGGGGATGGGAACGTGTGTTGCTTATTTTTTCTTAAAATAGTATACATTCTCATTGTAAACATTTGATATGTTTTCTATAGCCTATTGTGAATAAAATGCTAATATATGAATTTTGCAACCAATTGTATTTTGTCTTTGTTTACATTTTTGCACAATAACCCAACTGGATCAAGGTTGTAAAACACTGGCAGGGACTATTTTACTGCTGAATGACTAACTCTTTACACTTAAGTACATTTATTGAAGTATGTTTTGTGAGTGCAGAACTTGTGGTTGAGGGGTATTTTACTTTCACTTATTATTTTCTTCCACCATTGTGCCAAACCACATGCTTCTTCTCCCCAACATTTCACCTGCCAATCAAAGTGCCGAGGTCCAGCCCCCTCCTCCTCCTCCTCCTTCTCCATCCCTCCTCTCTCCTCCTCTTCTCCCCTCGGCCCTCCTTCCTGTTGCCATCTATGTTTGGAGACGTTCTCTAAGCCTTTTATTCCTCTCCTCGCCATCTCTCTCTCCACTCTGTCACACCATCCCTCAGTCCCTCCCATTGGCCTTCTGATTGTGTATGTGTTTACAACATCCTCCACCCCGTCATTCACAAGCACCGTGGACAGTAGAATCAAAATAAATTCCCCTTGTGAAGTAAATATTCCTCACAAGTTGCACCTCCACCAGATACAGCTGCCTGAGGCGACACACGGCTGAGTGTGGACTGTTGTGGCTGGGGGAAAGACGTGGAGGGTGTGTTTGTGTGTGTGGTTGTGTATTTAGGAAATGAGGGGGGCGTGTGTAGAGTTGTGAATACAGTGTGAATACAGTGTGGAGCAGCAGCTGGATCAGCAGTCTGCCTGACCCACAGCGCTGCAGGTGAGTTCAACTTTTCCTCTGCTATAAGCTCAGAAAATAGAGAGAGAACAGATGAAGAGGTCCTGAAATGAACTTCAGATGTGATAAGTAGAAGGAAAACTGGCTTCTAAACCCAAATAGACAGCATATAAATGTGTGGAAGATTATATTATATTACTCAGATTCTTATTTCAAACAGCTGTGAGTTTATGTTGGCACAGTGTGGAATTTTTGGAGTGTTTATTTGATCATTTACAGTAATTTAATGTAATGAATAGTTTATTTTGAGATTTTCTTCTTAACTTGTTGAAGACTTATTTTATATTGACTTAATTCTGCGCACTTAAAAACTTAAAGACTAAAAGCTACGTTACAAATTATATCCATTGTGGCAGTTCTGAGAAATTTTTTTTTGTATTTTATTAATCCTTATTGTATGTAGTTATAAGCATTTTATTTTAAATGTAATGATGTCATCAATTTTTGAGAAACATATCCCGATTGTTTATATGCAACAAAAAAAAGGTAATTTAATGGTGTGAAGGTCAAGTTCAATCAAATAAATATAAAAATGTACAGATATTGGCACAAAAAGCTGAATTTTCACCATATTGTTATCTTAGACAGTAACAGTGGATTATGGATGAAATTCACATAATTTTGTTCCACTGAACTTTATAAATTTCATAAAAGGTTCGGAGAACATGCTATGTTATATACATGTGCGTTAAATACTCTGTAGGCCATGACGGAGTGCACTGATACATGAAAAAAAAAGATGGCTGAAATAACAGCTAAGTTTTGATATATACAAGTATATAACGTATTTACATACACATATACTTATGTATATATTTCTATTTATTTATGTTTTAGAAATCTGCAAAAAAAAAAAATAAATCAAAAGATCAAGATCAAGATATTATTTTGCAAATTTTGTTCATTATATTGTTCATTTAATTGATTGGGTTGGTTGTTTGGATGGTTTTTGCTCCCAATGTTGTTTATGCTGTTAATTTTGGCTCATTTTGTTGATCTATTGCTTACTTTGTTCAGCATTAACATGATCAAAAATAAACAGACTTCAGTCTTCATCCTGTTTTGACTTTCTGATGGAGGCTTGATACTGAAACATGTTGAAGTTTAGCTGTTTTTATAAGTCTAACTTGACCTTGCTGTGACGATAAACATATTTTCATGTTTTTATAAGAGTGCCTTGGAGTACAATCTTCATCCTTGTTGATCTGTGATATCCCTTTCGGCAGCAGCTGTCCATCTCTGTGGATGGTGACACTGTTTCATCACTTGTGCCACTGAGCTCTGTTGTAAGTAGATGAGTCGATTAGTGGCTGTTGCAAAGGCTGAACGCGTTGACGTCTCTTTTGGCTATTTTGGCTTTCCAATCCTTTTTCTTGATCCATGCTAGACCCAATATTGCTTTTTGTCCGCAGACAGGAGTGGATTCCATTTAGCGAAGTGTTCAAAGACTTTGCTATAGATCACAAGGAGAAGCCTTCATTGCTCACAACAACCATATATTGGTCTTCTTACTTTTTGACTTTTACTGTTTATTTGACAGGGATATTGTACAATCACACGATTGCATCAGAGTTAGCTAAGAGCTAATTTGCATTTGCAGTCCTTGGGCAGGTAAACAGAAAACAGTAAATACAGAATAGAAAAACCGGACATTATATAAAAGAGTTGACAAATAAATTTAAAACACAATACAGATACAGATACGACAATATAATAAAAAGCTATAAATGTAGTAATAACAATATAGTCAATTCTCTCTTGCCATGTTAGAAACAAACACTGCACCAAATGTGTAAATGTCTTCTACATTGACCTTTATCAATGCTGAACTATCCAACTGTTTTCCATTGTTTTTCATGCACCACTGCACTCTGTCATAGCCAATAGAGTAATTAACCAATGTGCATATAATGAGTCAGCATGTTCTCCAAACCTGTTATAAAATAAACTAAGGAGGTGGAACATGAAATAGCTACTTATATTTTGTCCCAAATCTATTGTTAGAGTGAAAAGTAAAAAAATTTTAAAAAGCATTTAGCATCATATTTCCATATTTCTTATGTATGACAAATAAATCCTCATGCCATTAAATTACCTAGTTTTTGCAAATGACTAATAGGAATATGCATATTTGTCTGAAAAATGATAAAAGACTAGGTGTTTCCAAAATCTTGACCAAACCCTTTTTTCTTTACTATTGGTTTCTTCCAATTTCACCCACCTGCAGCAACTCAGATTTAAATTGCATACATTACATTGATACATATCACTCTGTGATCTACTAAGTGGTGCTGAAGTGCTTAGTAAAGAATCAACCCCTTCTCTAACATGTGAAAATGAAATGTAAATACTTTTAAAAAAGAGAGACAAGTAGACATAGCTCTGGGTTAGTAGGAATGCTCTTATATTTGTAGCTGCTTGCCATGATTTGTGATAACTTTGCCTCATGTAATGTGTTTATATTTAACATGTTTAATAAAGGAGATCTCAATAGCAGCCTTGTAGCAATGAGTTGATATGTTTACTTTTACTATCATAGGTTCCATGGAGAATTTCTATCTCTAAAAGAACACTTGGGAATCTATATTGTCATATTTTGACTTTTTATCTTATACCTCTACTTATTATTATTATTTATTTATTTTATTTAACCTTTATTTAAACAGGTAAGTTAGTTGAGAACAGATTCTCATTTATCATAACAACCTGGCCAAGAGGCAGCATACAAAATGTTTTATTTGCATCTTAATATATTTATTTAATGTCATGCATCTTCAGGAGCATCCATAAAAGAGTAATACAAGATGCACAGATGATGTGTCATCTGTGGTCTTTTGGCAGATTTGGAGGTTAAAGTGATCAAGTATTGTTTTTTTGGCGCCCTCTATTCACGATGCGCCACTAGTAGAATGTCAATACATTGTCTGAAATGAATGGCTTAAGTGTGCTTAAATGTGATTTATTTTCTAGTGACTCTATTGTATGACCATGTTTCTGTTTTTTAGGAAGATGTCTTCACTGTCATGGATCGGTTGGATAGTTTTCTGTCTTCTCTCAAGAAGAACATTGGGTAAGAACATATTAGCAGAACTTAGAACTAGCCTGATGAGCTGGGATATTTTGTCTTACAAGCAGCCACAGCTGTCAAAAATGTATAACTGTTGGTATCAGAATGAAAGTTAAAATTGTTTTAGGGGGCAGACATAAAAAAATGTAGTCTGGGAAACTTTCCAGATGCCTCCAGCAGGGATTTACAGTCAGCATGAACAAATCAGACTGTTCACAGTGACACAGAGGGGATTCATGACAGCTCAGCTCATAGTCATGTAGGTTTCTGAGTACTCCACCCGACAGACTGCATGTTTATTCCTTGTCCCCATTTTGCCCCATGTTTTGAGACAATGTCTCACGTTTAGATTTTAAAGGAAATGCATGAGTTAATTTTTTAAGCTTTTATTTATTTATTCATTTATTTATTTTTTAGAAAATCTGCCACAACAAAGAGATTTACAAAAGATCATTTTGTCTGTTTTGTTGCTTATATTGTTAATTTAATTGATTTTTGGCTTATATTTTTTTGCTTTCGGTTCAGTTTGTTAGTTTATTGCTGACTCTTTTCAGCATGAATATGAACAGAAATGAACAGAATCCATCTAACTTGACCTTGCTGCGACATTAAAGGCATTTCCATGTTTTTAAAAGAGAGTGCCTTGGAGTACAATCTTCATCATTGTTGAACATTCTTATTCTTTTTATTATCAGCAGCGGTAGAAAATACCAAATAGTGTTAAGTACAACTAAGGACACAAAATATTTTTGTTAGACAGACATTAAATGTAAGTCTATCTCTATCTATTGGTAACATGTCCCATAATATACAATGCAAACATCCTCTCTGTCCCATGTTGGGTTTGTTGGGTATAAACTGGTCATCTCTGTAGCTGATTTTTTGGCATAAATCTGCTCTTCATCCTCAGCTCAAAGTCCAGAGGTACAATGCACACTTGCAGCAGTGCAGGAGTTGCACCCCGTTCAGGGTCTGCTGGAGAGGTTTGATGCTGGTCCGGGATGCGCTGCCAGAGAGAGCGGGAACAAAGAGACTCATGTCATTGCAGTGGGGAGAGCGTCAAACAGCCCTGAAAACAAAGTAAAGAACTGCTCAACGACAAAGACTTGAATCGGATAGGATTTTGTTTGAAAACTGACCGTATTGCTCTTTCTCCTCCTCATTGTTCAGATTACTGTGTTGCTGAAGCCTTTATCTGCATCTCCTGCTCCTCTCCGAGCCATCCACCTCCTCCTCAGCTCCAAAGTCCCAGTCTCCTGGTGGATCGAGGCGGAGAGATTGGCACCTGACCTCACAGTGCTGGTGCAGGTCAGAGTGTGGTGTGAAATGCATCTTCAAGATGTCTGATTATGCAGTCTATTTACAACCTCTGATTGAAGATGTAAAATGTTCTTTGGGGACTCATGTAGTAGAAAGACAAAATGCTGCAAATAAACAATATAAACGATAAGACTAAAGGTGTCAGGTCTGATCTTACAAGTGTTTGTCAAAACAAGGATATCTTTAGAAAGATAATTAAATCATAAGCCCAATTTTTATATTTTTGTCTGATTATCTTTTAGGTGTCCTTACACTCCAGTGTTCAGTCCAACTCAGTTCATCTCCATATTGAGATGGTGCATTCACTGCCTTTTCATCCTCGTGTTCTGCACCGCTGGGCTCTGAGACGCCATGGCAACCTTTCCTCTCTGACTCATATAACACACGCCAATCGAGTCTACATCAGATTGGGAGAGGGTGAGGCGTATACAATATTCAGTAAACTCTATTCTAATGGTTTTTTCATCTTCAGAGTTGATTAAAAAATATTTCAAAAGGATTGTGTGTATAAAAACTGTTAGAGGCATTTTACAGCTCTTCTGTTGTATCATCTTTAATCAAATAACTCTGCACACTGAAAAAAACACTTATTTCTTTTTTGTGGGTAAAATGTGGAAGCATCTGTTTATTGAATTACAGTAGTGGGCTAAAATTCATACTTGTCTCTCTATCTTTGTTCTCACTTCATACCTTTTACCATTATACTATAGTAGACAGATATGATTATGGAGGAAGCTTTGGGAAACAACTGCTCTGTAAAAAGAAAACAACTTGCTTTGTCTCCATATGACAGACCCCACCATGCCTGCAGTGTGCCAGCTGCAGTTGATGTTCCTTTCTCACAACTACATGACCTCTGACCTCCAGCCACAGGAAGTGCAGGGCTGCACCCCCGCGCCTGCAGGAGAGAACAGCCCTGAAGTCCATGTGATCAAACTCCATTCAGCAGGCTCAGGCCTCTGTGGGTGAGATACAGACTTTAAGGCCCTGTACAAACATTGAGATGCACATGTATGTTTACAGTTAAAGTCAAGGTGTAAAACCAACTCCTCCTCACTACATGTCATCTTCAGCTCTCTCCAGGTGGAGGTGATCGTCTCTCTTGTTCCCCCGACAGTTCACTCAAACACTCAGGAGATCACGCTCATTCTGAGCAGCTCGGTGCCAGTCAACTGGGCTATCGTTGCTCACGGTGTACAGGGTCGTGTATGTGTTCATGTAAGTAGTGACAATCGTTTTTAAATTTTATTCTAACCTATAACTGAAAATGGTTGCCAAAATGCACTGTTTCCCATGTAAGTAAAAATAAAACAATAGAATAGAATAGAATAGAATAGAATAGAATAGAATAGAATAGAATAGAATAGAATAGAATAGAATTTATTGTCATTGTTACAGGAACAATGAAAATTCATCTGTTTCTGTTTAGCAGCAAAAACACTTAGAGTACAAAAGACTATATAAAAATATCACCCAAAATAATGAAAAATATTGGCAATATACAAAACTATAAAGATAAAATATTAAATATACAAACGCTACTAAAATATACAAAAGCTAACAATGCTACAGATAAGAAATATGTACAAGATATTAGGATATATACAGCTAATAAAGGCCATATACAAGGAAAAATTAAAACAACGTTCAAGGGTTGTGATTATTGCACTGAGGTAGGGTGAGTATTGCAAATATATTCGTTATTCAACCAATACATATTCACAGATTCACAGGGTTAGTCTGAGCTCATGTGCTGAAAACTGTTAAGAAGATCTGTTTATAAGTTACTGCATACATATACAGTACATTTGTAATATGTTTTATTTGGATTTTTTTTTATCCCCACAGGCTTCCAATAGTGTTTCCCCACCCTTCCCACCTGAGCCCAACCTGATCCTGTCCAGTACACTTAACTCTGACCTGTCCACCATGTCAGACCTCCTGGCCTGGACACGTGAGAGTGGCTTCAACACTGTGACCTCATACACTGAGGCTGACCTGGCCAATCGCTTTGTGATCCACCTGGCTGGACACGGCACAGGTCAGGACCCCTGTGTGTCTCTTTGTTCCATCACTGTGTGAGTGAGCTGAAAATTTCACTTTTATTTTCTATCGTTTGTTTGGTTGTGTTTGTTTGGTTTTCTCCATAGACACTAAGACATCAAACAGTTAATGAAAGACATGAAAGTTCAGATATGAGAGGTATTTATTTTCTGGAATGTCTTCCTGTTTGTCTCTGTTTTGCACCTCGGATGTGTTTGCAGTGATGACTCCGCTGGTCCCGAGGCCTCCCTGGTCTGAGGAACGGCGGCTCCGGCTCTGGCTCGGTGACGCAGTTAAAGGAGGAAGAGACAGAGAGAGTTTCACGGTGCAGTGTAAAGACGGACGTCTCAGCGTGACAGTGGACCGACACATCCTGCAGGTCTTCATACCTCCATATTAGATGTGATATATGTGATACATTTATGACAACACACAGAAGTGCAGTGTTCGTTCATTCATACTCATATAATTCAAGGCACTGGAAAGTAAAATAAAAGACATTTTCTCTAGGCACCATGAAATAAGCTGTATCACTGATTTCACAAATAGGCAACATACACTCATGGCCAAAAGTTTTGGGAATGACATAAGTTTTGTTTTTGCAAAATTTGCTGCCAATGTGCCGCCCCACCCATGTTTTTGGGGTACACTGTAGAACAATTAGGAACATTACATAGGTTTTCAGATAAATTTAGTGACAAATAAATTACATTTAAGCAAACAATCCATTTGTGTCATTCTCAAAACCTTTGGCCACGAGTGTATCTCCAGTGTTTACTTATGAAGAAATCATTTTTTAAAACATAACATCAGAAAACCATACATGGGCAGTTTATTTTTGCACCTTTACATTTTTTATCAGGAGAGATGCAAGTAGACAAGGGAATGGGGGGAGCAGGGGTAAAGGGGTAAGGAGGAAAAAAAGAGGGAGTGAAGAAGAGCAGAGAAGACACTGAGGGGCCAAACTTTTCGCAATCTGCACATATTCTTCTAATAAGAATAAGAATAAGAATAAGAATAAGAATAAGAATACTTGGTAAAATACACAGGTACAAAGTGTTTCACAAACATGTCCAAGTCTGTTGCCTCCACACATAGGTGCTCTCAAACATAAAACCAAACACACACAAACCAAAGAGTGGCACCAGAGATCAAAACAAACAACTAGAAAAATGAAAGGCAAACAAGTACGATAAAGAGGCTGTTGTGGAGTGGTGAACTTTTATCAACCATTTAAACACACAACTGCTTCAGCTGATTGAATTATTGAACCATGACTGAAAAAGCACAGCCACCACTGGAGTTTAAATTGGAACATGGAAGACATAAGGTTGTCAGATGAGTAGTAATCTAATATAAAAGAATGGAAACAATAAATTATTATATGTAATGTTGCTGACAGGTGGTTTTAATTTGTGCATTATTTCTCATTGAAAGAAACAAGCCCAGGGTGTTTTTGGAAAAGGTTATAAAAGATATTTTTGCCTGGTGACACATACAACCCTAATTCCAAAAAACAGTATGTTGTGTTAAATATAAATCAAACAAAATGCAATCACTTTCCAATCCTATAAGCACATATTCATTCTCAATAGAACATAGAAAATTGTAAATGTGGTGGTAGAAACTCGTCTCTACATAGTTGGGTCAAGGCCATGATTACTACTGTGTAACATCCTCTCTTCGTTTAATAACAGTCTGTAAACATCTGGAAACTGAGGAGATCAATTGCTGGAGTTTTGTGAGAAGAACATTGTTCCATTCTTGTCTGATATAGAATTCTAGCTGCTCACCAGTCCTGACTCATGGTGTTTTCAGTGTTATAAGCTGGTGAAAGGTCTGGACTGCAGACAGACCGGTTCAGGACCCAGACTCTTCTACTCCAAACCCAGGCTGTTGTAATAGATGCAGTAGGTGATTTACACTGGTCCTGCTGAAATATGCAAGGCCTTCCCTGAAAAAGAAGCCCTTATAACTGAATATAAGTGGCTCTAAAACCTGTCTGTACCATTCAGCTTTGATGGTGCCTTTCCAGTTGTATAAACAGCCCATTCCATAGGCACTAATGCACCCCCATACCATCAGATGATGGAAATATTCAAAGTCTTCCGTATTTTATGTTGAGAAACATTCTAATATTGTTTCACATCTTGTAGATTGGTGAATCTCTGCAATCTACCTCTGAGAGACTCTTCCCCTCTAAGATGCTCTTTTTATACACAGTATATATGTAAAGTTACTGACCCTTTTGCAAATTAAAATAATTGTTACAAAACAGTTTCCCAGCAGTTTGTTTTTAGTAGAACTTATTTTTCCAACCTGTTGTTTCCCCTGTTTCCCACTATTTAAAGATATGTTGTAGTCATCAAACATAAAATTACCTTAGATTTTTCTTAAAATTGTGCATTTTCTCAGTTTAAACATTTGATATGTTTTGTATGTTCTATTGTAAATAAAATACAGGTTTGTGGGATTTGTTTTATTTTATTGAGTTTGATACATAGATAGATAGAAAAAAAACATTCTTAATACAGTGTATTTGACATTAGATATCAATGTTTTTCCAGAAGACTTAAATACTGGCCAGCAAAGAAGTACCTACTTCCTCACCATGATACATGTGTTATTGTAGTGTGATGTACTTTTTGTTATATGAGACTATTTTTGATACGTACTATTATTACTAGTATTTTTGTCCTTGAAACAGGGCTCATCCAGTGTACGTTGTCATAACAGTCTTATAACATCCCTCCTCCAGATCTCATCTGTGCCCGTGGCTGCCGTGACTCTGCGAGACCCGACGTGCCAGGCTCAGTCCAATGGGAGTCATTTCCTGTTGGTGTTTCCAGTCATTTCCTGTCAGACCGAGGGGATCATCCTGGGACAGTCCAAAGGGGTGCAATACAAAAATACGGTGAGAGACAACATTTGGATGGTATCGGTTGTATGTTACAATAAATTAAAGTTTGCTTCATTTAAGTGGACTTTGTGTCATTATAATGTATACACTTTTCTCATGTTAATGTGATGATGTAGAGGAAGTAAATTGGACAAAACCAGATTAAACCAAGCTTTTAGTGCAGGGGTGTCAAACATATGGCCCGTGGGCCAAAACTGGCCAACAGAAGGGTCCAATCCTGCCCGTTGGATGAATTTGTGAAATGCAAAAATTACACTGAGATATTAACAATTAAAGGATGTCAAAATCGCGTCAGTTTAGGGCCCACATACAAACCAATTGAATCTCAAGCAGGGCAGACCAATAAAATACTATCATAATAACCTATAAATAATGGCAAGTCCAAATTTTTCTCTTTGTTTTAGAGTGAAAAAATGTCAATTACACAAGGAAAATTTTTACATCTACACGCTATCCTTTCCCAAAAAATGTGAATAACCTGAACAAATATGAACTACCTGAAATGTTATAAGAGAAATAAATGCAACTTTAATGATACTATACTTGTTATCAAATGTTTTGGGCATTTGTAGATTCACTGCAATCTAAAAGTTATAATGCACATGTGTAAATAATAAGCTGAAGCATAATTTTTTTAGAATTGCAATCATTTTTCTTAAGAAATTTCAGGTCTTTCATGTTTTTTAAAGGATAATTTGTAGATGTAAATATTTTAATCATGTAATTTTACTTTTTTTCTCTGTAAAACATGGAAAAAATATTGGAGTTGTCATTATTTATAGGTTTTTGTACTATTATTTTACTGGTCTGGCCCACTTGAGATCAGATTGGACTGAATGTGGCCCCCGTTTTAAAGCAACAAATGGAAAACATCTGAGATTGAAATCGACAAATGTGAAAACACAGGGGCCACAATAGACACTTAACACTGTGGTTAGTCAAGGTTGTACCCAGCAAAACTCGTGACCCAGGTCGTCCTGACCAGAACAGTACCTATAAATGGGATGCTGCACCGAGGAAAATTAACTGAAAGAGCAGAGAGGCAGGAAATTGGAGGTGCAGAATTAAGTAAGAAGAAAAGTAGTAACAAGAGACAGAGGTGGATGGTAAATGTACCGCATTGCTGTGTGGAAAAGGTACAAACAACAAACATCAGTCTAAAACTGAAATAAAACATGTATTTTGGATTGTTTTTGTGTCACATATGACGCTCTTAAAAACTGTGTCCTCATGAATTAATGAGATACTGAATTAATTATTGTGCTTAATCCAGTTTGTCTTTCCTGCACCTCCTCTTCAGGTGTTATTATGGAGAGACGAGCCTCAGACCCTTCTAGCACTGAACGAGACAGAAAAGAAGTCCAGAAGTCCCCTAACCATACATGTGAGATATAAATGTTCATTGTTGTTTGATATTGTGTGACTTAGAAATAACTGTCTTGTTTCTCCTCAGTTTAGCTGTCTGGTGCCCAGCCTCTCCAGTCCTGGCGATGCTGATGAGGTAAACACTCCTCAGGCAGTGCTGGACCCCTGGGCTCTGAAGGGGCCAGAGGAGGATCCGAGACCGAGACAATACCCGACACCCAGGCGCAGATCTGGACCTCTACTTACTATGCAGCTCTTTATCAGCGAGAGCTACGAACAGAAGCAAATCGGCCCCTGTGTCATCACAGCAGAGAACCGCGTCTATGCTGAGGTTTGTGTCTGCATCTCTTGTCATGTATATCTTTTTTGTCGTGTTCACAACAAACACTCAAAAATCTGTCTTCTTCTGCACTGATTTCTTTATCCTGTTGCAGATTTCAGCCAATGGGCCACTGGTAGATGTTGTAGAAGTGAAGTCATGTGTGATCTCACCTCAATCAGATCCAAAAAAGTCTCCTTTCTGGAGCATCATATGGGATGGCTGTTCATCAGATTCCTCACTCATCTTTGCTTCAAAGACAAATGAGGAGGAGGAGGCTGAAGGTGATGACGGAGAAGAAGAGGAAAAAGACGAGACAGAAGAACGAGAAAAAGACAGCCATTTGTCATTTCAAGGCACGATTGAAAGAAGAAGAGAAGCACATGAGGAGATACAAAAGAGTATGAGAGCAGAGGAGGAGATGCAGTCGATGAGGTTTAGTTTTATCATGAGACCAGTTTATAATGAGTCTATGCAGTTTCTCCACTGCAGCGTTCTCCTGTGTGACTCTGCCATGACAAGAGGAAACTCCATGATGGAAACCATGAAGAGAGACTGTCATGGCAGGTTGCAGATCCCCCCACTTATATCTAAGTCACCCAGACATCAGGTACAGAGTGATCCAGATAAAAACATCCTGTCAGTCTTTTAAAATATCAATACAGTGACATGAAATATTAAAGGTATCTCGTGGAGTTTTCCAACCACATCTACAGGTATAAGGTAGTAAGATGTGAACCTTTAATCCTCTATTAGTTTCATCTATTTCTTTGACTGGGAGTGACATGTTAGGAAACAGATTTGTGCTAACAATGACAAGAAAGAAGAAGACAGCCAATAAACATGTAAGATGTCAAGGCACGGATGCTTTCTTGGTAGACAGGTCATTTGTTGGCCAGGCAGTCATCCTTCATAACAATTAACAGTTAATGGAAGATTAAAGAGTCAGCGTGTGCAGATCATCAAAAGGGTCTCACCCCAAATTTCATGATTCAGTAACATATGCATTTTTAATAGATGGAAATGAAAACACAAAGAAAAGTGGTGACAATACTTGGTACTTCAGTATGTGAAGCATTTAAGGCTTCGGTGCATTGTTTTTTTTGGCATCATTGGGCAAAACTTCTATAACTATTACTTTCCTGAGCTCTTCCGTCATGGGTTAGATTTTGCGTATAAGTAGCTAATATGTGAGGTTTTTAGGGAGGGTAAAATATGTGACTGCTGTTTAAGATCGTCAGACCTGATTCTACTGCTTTTCTCTGTTTCTTTTTACACAGGCAACACAGGAGCTATAAGCATAGCTTAAATTTTCCATTGTGGTATATAACGGCATTGGGTCATCTGTCTATATTGAATCTTCATTAAATCTACCCTTTTTTGACCTAATTTCAATTGTATATGACACTGGAAAGACTTACCTGATTGGATGGGGACATGTAAAGAAGCATCTGTGATAGTTTGACTTTAATAGAGGGTCCTGGAAATAAATCTGTTAAGAATCTATAAGTATCAAAAAAATAAGTGTTTCACTAAGCCATGAAGGTACACATGATGAATTTTAGTGAAATGCAAAAGTGAACTCCAGGTGCACATTTAATTTATTAACAGAAAAAGGAAGACTGGAAGAGCCTCTAAAAGCTTGTTCCATGCTCATATTGATACTAATGTGTTTAATGGTATGTAAAGGCTTAAGGATTAGTAATTTAATGGCAAAATTGTGCAAATGTAAACATTCTCTGTCCTTGCAATCTGTGAATCAAAGTGTGTTCTTTGTCACACTCTTTGTTTTGGTGATTTAAGATGAGATAAATGTCTAACATGTAGACCTTCTTCTGTATCTCCATCTCAGTGTGAGATCAGGAACCTGTCCAGGCCTATGGTGGTCACTCAGCCTATCAGTTATCTTGTTCCCAAACTGCTGAGGCCCCCTGCTGGTCAGAGAACAAAGAGACTGAGCATCTCGTCATTGGCCAGTCCTGACCCGGAGCACAGCAGTGAGTATCAGAGAAGTGTCCATTTTTCCATGGCACTCTGGGTGTGTTCCTGTTTGTTTCATCCTCCCCAATCAAACTCCATGTGCAGGCTTTGTGGCTGAGACAGGACCAGTGTTGGGAATTGTGTTTGTGGCCTTTGTGATGGGCGTGAGTCTGATGGGTGGGCTGTGGTGCATCTACAGCTACACAGGTAATGAGACTATGCTTTAGAGTTTAATAAAACCTCATCCTCAGACAACTTTGTCCATTTTGAACAGAAATTATATATTTTTGTAGGGATACGTCGAACACCACTTGGAGGAGCTAGTGATTTGACAGATGAAACCCCTGGAGGACACAGTACCTGGAATCCATCTTCAGTGTCCAACCAGTCCACAAGTTCTGTGTAAAAGTAAGAATATTAGTTTCTGCGCATCCTTTTTAGAGGCATATCCTTTTATTTACATTTACATTGTTTACATTTACATGTTCCATTTTAAAACTCTGTGGCGTAAATCAGTTTAATGCCCTGTATTGGAACTGGGTTAAATCACAATGTTCTTATCAAATTAATAAATTAAAATAGATCTTCTTATTTAAGAAGGAGAAGGCAAACAAAAAGCATCTCAAGGTCAATTATTGTTAACAAAGACTAAATGTCAAAATAGCAGTAAAAAGA
>JAPQRQ010000027.1:4783503-4797486 GCA_037367365.1 Apogon talboti | reverse complement strand
TATATATATTAGGAAAAGGTGAGTTTTTCCTAATCAGGCCTTACTTTTTATTAATCCTGGATACTGATTCATCTGTTTTAATATCCTGGAGAAAGAAGTCTGTTAATTAATTTTAAGAAGGTAACTTCGACCTTAAAGAACAGAAATAGAAATGTGAATGTAATTTTAAGAACACTAAGATAATTCAGTTTTATTGTTTCATTTTATTCTCAACTTCTGTTTACAGAGCATTTTTAATATTCTTTTTGATGTATTTTTTTAATTAGTCTGTTACAAATATTTACATGTCATTGACCTACAGTATATACAGATATTTTCAACAGCATTACCCAGTTGCGCAGTGTGAAGTGAATGTTAAAGCTGCATGTTTAAAATAAATTTTAGTGGTTAGGATCGCTGCCAGTTTCAGAAATTATATCAGCAAGAGAGCACCTGCAGATTGCAACTCTGATATGCCAGCTAAGCTGAACAGTTTTATTCTTTTATTTCTTCCTCAGGATTTCCTCCTGCAAATCTGAGAAAAGAAAAAGTGGGACAGGAGTTACAACAACGGTGTGTGAGCGAGCACAGGTGTCTGCATGTGAGCAATAGGGACCATGTTTGTGCAGTTCTCCTAGTGAGTACTGTGCATCAGAAACGTAAGGAGAGCCATGGGAATACAGAAACAGTCTCTTGTTGCGGTGTTTTCGTGAGTCACATGTTTGATTCAAAGTGAAACACTGATGCTGCAAGTAATTCTGCATTGAGTCATTACAAAACTGGCAGTGAACCATCACATGTAGAGTTTATCAGGATAAGCCAAACTCTGATGGTGTGACTTGACTAGAAACTGAATCTTTGTCATCTTCTTATGAGGTCAAATGTGGTCACAGATGAACTGAGAGGTGCGAAGAGTCACTGTTACACAGTCCTACTCAGTATTTGATCAGTTAAGTTTGTCAGCAAGAAAAATACAGCATGTGTCATATACTGTATCTGCATGTGCATGATCTCTGTTGTGTTTATGTGGCCAGTAAGATGTATTACAATGTTCACTGTCAAGTCATGTGACCCAAAAAGAAATGTTTATGTAATAAGGTGAATAAGCATTAATTGTTCTGTAAAAATTCATTCTTTTATATATTAAAAGAATAAAGAAAAAAAGTGGTAATAAATGTCTGTTTATTTGACCCTCAAGAAGAACATTTTCAGCCTGTGTTGCTGTTGTGGCTAACCTGGTTGGTAAATGTAACTAATGGACATAAAGCATCTAGCATGAAGGTGTATTTTTTCCAACCTGTTTGAGATGAATATATAAAATGTCTACATGAAAATCATTTTGTGCTTTTTACAGAAGTGTTAAATGTTGGTGTTTAGTTTTACAAAAGTGTTAAATGCTCTGCTGTGTTCCCGTTAAGTTGCTAGCTTGGTGTTATTATGCTAAAGCTGTGAGACAGTGACCAACCAACATGAAACACAATTAGCATTTATCTACCATGAAAGTGTGTTTTATGTCCACCTAATGTTAAGTCCAATATTCAGAAAATGGACACAATACTCATTCAGCACTTCTTTCAGCTGAAGAAGTAATAAATTCTGTTCTTTAACATTAACATTGCTGATCAGCTATGTTCTCCAGCTAGTTGCTAAATCAACTGAAGGGTAGAATACTATAGGGTTATAACAGGGGTTTTTCCTCCCTTAAAACAACTGGCAGTTTTTTCTGGAAATAAGTCTGATGAGATTGGAGTGATCATTGAAAATAACAAGTTTAAAACTCTGGATTATGTTGGAATTATACTGTTCAAGATCATATAATAACCTAAGCATTATATAATCTGAATGCACCATGATATAACAATGATTTCTCTGTTATTCTGATTTGCTCTGGGTTCTGTGACTTATTGACCTTACATGGTTATAAGCTTCAAAGGGTAAAACTGAAAAATACAGAGTTTCACAGGTAGGTTAGCTTGGTTTTTAGGAGTGTGGAATGTGGGAATAGAATCGATAAGGGTAGAGTAGAATGTTTGTTATTTTTGCCGTAAAGATAAGAGTTGATGAGGCCTCTAGGGCAAGGATAGGGGGTTAGAATGAAGGGGACAGCTGTGGTGTGGGGGATATGTGAGGTTTTTGGCTGAGGCCAGAAGGGGACAACACCCCATGGATGACTATAAAGGATGAGAAAAAGTGTAACTCAGGGCTCTCTTGAGGACGGGGAATCACAAAGACGGGTCCTTTGCTTAGATACTTTATGGGTGCTTGCTAGAGAGAGTGATTCTCTGTAATCTTGGGAGACCGCAGATCTGTGTAAGATTGATTAATGCTCATTAAATGATTGATTCATTGTTATTCTTAAATCCTGTTTCAGGTCTGTTTTATGGTCAAGGTAATAACCAGTGTAATTGGTATTTACAATTGGAGTCAGATTTGTAAGTAAAAATCCTAACAATTATCAAACCTAAAAACTTAGCTAAAAGATGCTAAAAGGCCTAAATACATATTTTGAGAGGAACTGCAGAATCAAGTGGTAAATGTCTGTGTCTGTTAGTAATTTCATTCATTTGTTCATTGTCATTATGTGTGATTTTGCTGCTTTGAATTTGAGTATTTTTTTAGGTCAAAGTAAACTGTGGAGTTACATGTACAGTTCAAGTGCATCCTTAGAATAGATCAGAATCATCTCGGTTGGAAATCCAGCTGGAGTGTATTACAGAAGCTTGATTCCCTTAATGATGGGACAGACAAACAGAAAGACATGCACCTGCATTGCAACCACACACATACACAATTTTAAGGAAACAATAGCTTTTGAAAATTGCAATGTGATTGGATGGTAACCAGCATCCTGCAAAAATCTACACATCATCTGTGAATGAGTTCTGGGCCGTTTGTAGATTCTTTGCAGTTCTTCTTTCTATTTCTTCCTGGCAAAACTAATTCACAAAGGCTGAACTAAATTAATAAGCAAAATAGATCTTTACACAAGTTCCTCATGGGCTCAGTTTGGAGCGTACATGGCTCCATAGCTGCACTGAGTCTCTTGGTGGCGCTGTAGGTCTGTCCTGCGCTGGAAGCTGTGCTGACAGCGGGGGCAGCTGAACGGCCTGTAGCTGCTGTGCTTTCGGCTGTGGGTGATGAGGTTGGAGCTCTGGCTGAATCCTTTACCACACACCTTGCACACGTGTGGTTTCTCACCTAAGGACCAAAGGAAAAACGTGCAGTGTTATATGTACAGTAAAAGTTAAAGATGCAAGACTGTGATCCTTATCAGGTTGTGTTCGGTGACTTACCAGTGTGTATGAAGGTGTGTTTTTTCATGTCTGACTTTTGGTGGAACCTTTTGCCACAGTACTGACAGGGATAGGGCCGTGTATCAGAGTGGATGAGGAGGTGTGTGGACAGAGTGGAGGAGCGCTTGAACACCTTTCCACACACTTTACACCCAAAATTGCGTTCCTGGTAACAGACAAGAACACATCCATGCAAACATTAGTAATAATTGAGGTTTCAGTGGAGCAAACATCAAAATTAATAAAACTAATGTAAACACACCAGGTGTACTGTACCTTGGCTCTACCATAGCTGTCTATTGAACTGAAGGTGAAGGGCATGTGTGGAAAGTCTGTCACTGTGGGTGATGTGGGTATAGAAAGAGAGCTGAGAAGATGAGCCTGCAGACCACCATTGGACAAAAGGACATCTGAAAGAGACTGAAGGAGACAGAGCAGAATGTCAAGTATGGTATTAGTGTATTTTATTTGTAAAATGTGAACGCAATAATTAAGATACTTATAGAATAAGACTAATTTCTTCCAGTTCTTTACAAACTAAATTCATGAAATTCTAATCCCCCCCCCCCAAGGAAAAAAAAAATCCTGCAGTTTTCAAAAATAGTGGATAGTTTATGTTCTAGTGTGTGGGTATGATGCGCAATCCAAACTGTTCTTCATTTGGTAATTTGACTCTACATAGGCTTTATGATAATTTGTGAATACCAGGCACTGATTAAACAAAAACTTCATATAGAGCTCATATTGGAATTACTCTGCACATCACAGAATGCAAAAATTACATTCTACGCACTTTTGTCACTGTAATAGTGGACTAGTCTGAAACTTCACAGGCCTCATACCTTCTCACACAGTGGACATGCAGAGGATTTGAGGTTGGTGTGTGATGTGTGGTTAAGTAACATGAAGACC
This sequence comes from Apogon talboti, assembly GCA_037367365.1. Taxonomy (NCBI): domain Eukaryota; kingdom Metazoa; phylum Chordata; class Actinopteri; order Kurtiformes; family Apogonidae; genus Apogon; species Apogon talboti. The sequence continues at coordinate 4,793,302 of JAPQRQ010000027.1, read as the reverse complement.
AGTCTCTCCAGCTCCCTCTCTCTCTCAGATGTCTGCTGTCTGCCCACTGTCCAGGACCAGGCAGGCTGAGGGTTGTCTACGTTCCCTGTGGTGACTTTTGATCAAATATATAAAGAAATGGCTGAAAATTAGTGTAATGTAGATCTGTGGTGTATGAAAACAGTCCTGAATATTGAAGCATCATACACGTCCTATCTTCATATTCCACAGAGATTATATTAGATTAGATTAGATTAGGATTTATTGATCACAAAACAGGGAAATTCTCTGGTCACAGCAGCAACAGAACAGAGTGCAAGATAAAAAATGTGCATGAATAAACATAGTGCAAAAGACAAACAATATAAATAGTAATATCATTAGTAATGTAATAAAACTTTATGCATGTATATTATATTATATATTATATTTATGCATACATATACTATATATACATATATACTATATGAATATACATATTTACAAAAGAGTAAATGGCCAGACATAAAATCAACTATTGTGTTGGAATATGCATACTTCAGCCTTAAATAAATATAAACATTTTACTGCTAAAGCAAGTGTTGTATACCTGAATTCCAGTGATTATGAGTGGAAGCATTCTGCAACCAGCCTGCATCCCATGGTGTGCAGTCTTTGACCCCTAATGTGGAATCCAAAGTCTGTCCACTCTGCTCAGGTTGCCTCCTGTCTTCCATCACATCATGCTGGTCAGCATCTCTTCGGGTCTCCGGTGGTCTTCTGAAGGAGTCCTTCAACGATCCAAGTATATGAGTCCTCTTGCTCTTGACGAGGAATGACCGTGGCATGGCAGGGCGGTGGCTGCAGCAGTGATGGGAGACGAATAAATATCCTGCTTTAAGAAACCTACACGAGTGTGAGAAGTCAGCTCTTTCATGCCACCTTTAGAGCCTCACATGCTCTGATGTTGCACACCTGTTTCTACATGTTCAGTTACGATGCCAAAGGTTGAGGTTTCCTTAACAAATACAACCCGCCACCTGCAAAAAGATTCAGGGCTTTCACTTTGGATAACCTTACTGTGGAGGTCGCAGTCATCTTCTAAACTGACATTATAGTTCTGCTTTTTTTACTTCTCACCTCAGAATATAACCTACTTTTAAAATTTTAAAATCACACAAATAACATCAAGGAATTTGTAATTTTGTATTGTAATAACTGCAGTTGGTTTCTATTGTGGTTTCCTGTCATTTCATTTACTCCGTTAAAAGTAAACGAAACTAAATTAAACAAATCCTCAGACATTTGCATTTGGTAAATTGATGTGCCTGTCCTCATTATAAACAGTAGTTATAAATATCTGCCTTTGAAATTTAATAATTAATTTAAGTTGAATCAGACTGTAAAATACAGAGAGTTGGAAAGAAAATGTAGAAGAGTCAACCTGGAAAAACTTTGCCAAACATGCAAATATTTAAATATTGTTAGGGGGAGGATTTATTCAGTAATCTTCCAATAATAGTGACTTTTAAAAAAAAAAAATATCCTTTTCACTTGTTTCAAAGAAGACATGGTGACGTACCTGAATTCGCAGTTTGTCAGGCACGCAGATAAGTATGAAATCGTGTTTGAAATGAATATCTTTCCAGTTGTATTGCGATGATCTTAACTCTGTACTGTAGAAAGTTCAGAGTATCTCTTGAGTCTTCGTTCTTGGCAACGTCCTCTTTTCTATTCCTCACACCCACCATTGATGACATGACACAAAGAGATTACGTCTGATTTCAACGATTGGTTGAAGCTGGAGCAAATTAAATGCAGAAAAAAATAAAAGAACACAGAAAGTTAATTTCTGTGTTCTACACAGAGTTATTGATACCAAAGTTACGATAAAACCATTTTCAATGTGGTCCACTGTGCTTATGACACTGCTTTATTTACCACAATAATGACTGTTCCTGTGGGCGGTCTTGTAAACACTCTGAGCATGCTTTGGAAATTCTGAAAATCTCATTGTTCTCATGTGAACGTGTGAACCTTTAACTACCTGTCCGAGTGTGTGTGTGTGTGTTGCTCTGCTATTATGTGGTACCTTGTTAAACCACACATCTGTGAGTGTGGAAGATATTTTTTTTCAGTCCCATCATCATAGACATTACTTCTGTGTAAAAAAATATATTTTTTATAGGTTTGATTTTAGGTTAACATTTAGCACAGATATCAGCTATTACTAGTCTGTTTTTAATGTATGTATTTATACAGCCAAGAATTTTATATCAACTTTTTATACTTTTTTTTTTTCCCCACACACTCCTGAGTTCACGGCCCACATTTACATCACAACCCACTACTTTACCAGACTGAGTGCACAGTATATGACACACACAAATGATACTACACTATAACTACACTACTCTACATGTTTTAATCACTGCTCATTAATTAACCCACAGACAGTACATCGAATTTACATTATGATCTTTTATGAACAGTGTATACTTAACTGCTCTTTATTGTATGTGGTTTGCAAATACAGGTGTCCCCTTTTCTTATGCTTCTAATTTTCAATGCTTTTTCAATCCTGTAGGCTTCATATATTATGAAACACCAGAGGTGATGTGTGATTTGTGTAATTTTGATGAGATTAACTTCATTTAACATGAGGTTATTACACCTTTGTAAATTACTGTATATGTGGGTGATCTATCAACTCTGTATCATTTGATTTTACAACCTTGAAAACATAGTATGCACATAGCTAATTTGAGAACCCATGTTTACGTCTCCCTATGTAGGTTCACTTACCACAAAAACTGTCAAATTTCAGTGTACAAGTGATAATGAAGCAAGCCTGGTCTACAGATTGGTTTGGTTGGTTACTGAATAATCTGACCTCAGATTGAAATCAAATCATACAGTACCACATATGAACTAAAACCAAAGCATGTGGCTTTATTTCTGCAAACATCTTATTTGACTCCTGGTGTGAGCAGCATAAAATAGAGTTGTGCTCCTCTTGATGTGCATGAAGAGAGGCATGTGAGAGCCTTGTGGTTGATGTGGCAGGGGGCTTGTAACCTTCTCCCAGGGGCTGTCGGGGAGAGTAGACGAGAGGAGTGCAGGGAGCTGAGACGGGCTGGTGGGTTCGGTGGGTTTCTGTCTCACTCGTTTTTGAGGGGTTCAGGGTCTTCTCGTTCCCCTCATGGTGGTAGAAAGCTGCCTTTCTAGGAACCTGAAACTCAGAGAAGAGGGGGGAAAGAAATGAATGTGAATGTCAGAAAAGTTTGCTCTCCTTCTTCTTTGTTGTTAATGTTAACTCACTGTGCTCTGTAGTATTACTATTGTTTTGTAACTATGTGGAAGGAACATGAGATGTGTTGTAAATATTCAGGAATAAGTTCTACTTCTAACTCTTTTTTTGTTTGCTCCTTGAATCATAGAGCTTCTTACAGCTTTTTAGTCAAATAAATATACGTTGGGGTTTTTTTTCAGAACCAGAGATAACATTAGCAGGCATGCTACGGCTAGCTAATTTTAGTTAGTGAGGAAACAGCAGCTAATTTTGGCTAACAAGCTAGCTTAGGGGTCCGGTCTTAATGAATGATATTACACAAAAAAAATGCAAGAATGAACTAAAGACATTACAGTTCCCAAAGTTGAAATGTTACAACTATATGGTTTTAGGCTTCTAGAGACTTTAAATGTCAAACCTGATTTCATCCGAATTTATTAAAGTAGTGTGTGAGAGTAATGAATGAGATTACTAACAGGGTCATCAAACAACTCAATTATGTTCATGCTCTTTGAAAACAAATTCTTGAGTCTTTTAGGTATCCTGAGAGTTTTGATATGTGTCAAATTATATCATACATCAAATATAGAAAGAAAAACATTGCATTAGGTTATTAGGCGAGGGGTCACGCTGCAGTTTCAGCTCCGTGGTGTTTATCTGTGTCGCTGCTGCGGCTGGTGGATAGCAGTGGTTTCAGCAGGGGACTTGACAAGATGAAGCATTATGCCACTTTCTCACGGCTGACAACTTCTCTAAACTTTGTGTCATCAGTTTAACCCCCACCCACCCGCTTTCACACTCATTTCCTCACAGCTTTTCAACTTTCTCTGCCTTTGGTTGGCAGAAGAGTAGAGGTTACAGATAGTGCAGGACTTTCTGTCTTTGTAATGCATGGGAGGCGATGAGATTGGAATGAGATTTTGAGAACTGAATAATATTGTCGTATATGGAAATGTTTGATCAATGTTTTTCTGAAAGATTTGATCAGAGTAACATTTATTAAAAAATAAATTGTGAATAATAGTAATGGTAGCATAGTAACATAAAATTTCATGATGCATCACTTGTAAAGAATAAATCTATATTTACCACAGCCATGGGAACTGTGGACTGTACCAACGCTCAATATGACACTATAGCACAGGGTTATTATATATGTGATACTGAACCCACAACACTACCAGGCCTGTGCCTTCCACCAAACAGGAAGTACTCTGCTGAGGTATTTTTCTTTCTATGTTACAGTTTATTACATCCTGCTACACTTGTCAATCAATTGCTGTCAGATTGAAATCATCACACTCTCAGATTAAAAAAGAAACTGTGGCATTTTTTATCAAATATAGAAGAAACATCATATCATGTATTGCGTTTCAGTACCTACATGCAAATAAATTTGTTGTAGGAATAATTTCCACTGCTGCCAAACATCAGCTACAGCTGTGTGATGATGATCACAATGAATATTGACTTCTCAAATTCAGCCAGAACACTCATGCAGCCCGCTCTTTAAGATTTGTATCACTCTGACAGTGCAGTGTCATAGGAAGGAAAGAGGGTGTGAGAATGCTACAATGACATGGTACCCAAGACAGCAGCTGCCTACATTTGCAAAACTGATATTGTCTAATGTTGGGAAAACCTAAACATAGCGACTGGTGACATATTACAGAAAATACTTGATGGGATTGGTCTTTTCCAGGATGATAAGACCCTCATCTCACTCACTGAATGGTTTAATGAAAATGATATGAAAGTCAAAGTCAACAGATCTCACTCAACCCAAGTGAACACCTCTGAGAGATTCTAGATTAATGCAACAGATCATTTTCCTCTACCATCATCTAACCACCATTCTTTGACAAGGATGGTGCTTATTCGTTCCAGTGTACATCAATAAGGTGCACTGAAGCTAAACTTAATATTACACTTCATGTTGGTTTTACCCAGTGTTGTATAGTAACGAAGTAATAATACTTCACTACTATACTCAAGTTTGTTTTGGGAGAATTTGTACTTTACTGAGTATTTTTTATTCTGTTAACTTTCACTTTTACTTTACTATATTTCCTAACTACATACTTCTAGTCCGATACATTTTTAATGCACAGTATCGTTACTCGGTACAAAAAATAAATTAGGGGAAATTTTGTGCTTTCACTGCTGAGATTACCAGTGACTTCAACAAAGTCAGGAAGCTGATTTGTCATTGGGCCTATTCGCATACTGTAGAAGTGCCACCAACGGACTACACGCAACATGTGGGCAATGTGTTGATGAGAGGGAGAGTTGAATGAATCTATGCCAAAAAACAGGTTGGTATTATGTAAATTGTTCAGAGTTTGGATACCTTGTTAACAAAGTGTAATGCAGGCTCCATTTTTTGAGGTGCCACATAAGCATCATAGTTTTCTTTTTTGCTTTTTGGGTTGTGTTTTTTTTTTTTTCCAAAGTTCTGACATTTCTAATTCCAGCAGTAGCCTACTCCTGTTTAGGTTTTTTAAACCTTGTTTTTGAAATTTGTGATGTAGGCATCATTTTCAATATTTTGACTACTTGTCTTTTACTTTACCATGTTATAAAATTCTGGATAAACTTTATAACATTCAAAATTGTGACTGCCTTTGGTTGTTATAAACATTTACTTGTACCTTTGCTTTCATTACTTTAGTACATTTAATTGTAGATTATTTGATATACTTAAGTATAGTAAATACTTGATACTTAAAGACTTTAACTTGAGTAGCATTTCATTCGGTGACTTGAACTTCTACCAAGGTAATTTTTTTAGTTGGGTACCTGTACTTCTACGCAAGTGTGACTTTCCAGTACTTTACACAACACCGGTATTACCTTTCATTTGTTGCCTGTCTGTAAAGAGAGGTGAAGTCCCATCCCTTCTGACTGTGTTCTACTGGACCTTATATTGGACAAATATTGTATAACAGTCAATGGTGAGAGACAAGTAACTTTTTTGATCCTGTACCATCATTTACACATGTAATGTTTGTCAGTTTAAAAGACAATTTTTGGAGTAAATAAAGTTACAGGCTGTTGTAAAATTGTTAAATTAGTAAACTGTGAAAATACATAAATAGAAAGACTACACTCGCAGAAGTGATGTCACTGTAACGTTATCCCTGCAGTTTCAATGTTGCTATGTATGTCACATGAGATGTTACTTTCTTGTCTTTACCACAAACTGTAACTTTTTTGACCAATAAAATTGTCTTATGTGTTAGAATATTATGTGAAATTGATAGTTTGGAAAGTATAAGAATGTAGACGTAGACTTCAGCTATATGATTAAGTGTTCAGCATGTGATATTTAGTGACATCTAGTGTTGAACTTTGGAACTGACTTAATACTGTCTCACCCTTAGCTATGGTGACTGCAAAAATTATGGAAGTCCCTCTTTACAGTAACTGTTTACTTACCCACTCTGCCTTTTCTGGGAATATAGTAGGTGTGTGTAATGTACTTTAATGTGGGATATCACCAGCTATAAAACAGGGAAAGAAAAGAAGGAAGACTGTTCTGAGCCACAGAAACTTGGTGAACTCTGAAAGGCGACTGCTCCCCCTGTAGATATTAATGGTTCACTCCAGGGTAATTAAAAAAAACACAATGATTCAAATTTCCATGTGATATTAAACAATTTTAGACATAATTCTGCATAATATTCAATTTCTACAATGAAATCCTGTCAACCACAGTAAAATATTACATACTGAACACATAGGTAATTAAAGTAAAGTATACATTTCACAGAGTAATTACTGGAGGCTTTATTCTAGAGTGAGACTATTTTGAATGAGTTTTGGATGAGCCAGTGGAGAGAATCTTAAATGCAAGACTTCAGTTAATACATCTTAAATTGCACAATATCCAAACGCAAATGGATTTTACTGTAACTAAATAAACATTTTTTTTCTTCAGTTTCCTTTTGAATCCACTCATAGTCATCCACTATTCTTATCCATCTTCCCTCTCCAAACTTGGTGAACAGTTTATGGCTCATTTTAGTCTGGTCTCCTAACATTTACAGTAACTGAACTGAACATGATGCAGATGGGCAAAATCTTAAACTGTGTCTTCAACTTCAAAGATATTAGCTGATTAGTGTGTTGAGGTCTGTAGCACACTTGCTGCCATGTAACACATCCCCACCCAAAACATCACTACACTTTTTTATTTGTATGTCAGTGTTTATGTATGTAGCAAATGTAGAGGTGTGAAGCCGCAAGGCCATTTCACAGCAGAACTCTGAAACCAAGGGTGTAGATAAAACACATCTGCCCACTGTGGTGTCAAGCCTTCACAGCAGCCCTGCTGTCTAAATTTAAAGCCATGTTTCCCTGAAAGAGATGCAAAATATTTTGTACATCAGAATTATCACATCACATCAGTTTCTCTTGATGCGATATCATGTGACTTTCCCTTGAGTCCCTGGAGATCAAAAAGTATGGCCTGAAAACAAGAGAAGAGGAACTTAATATAGTAATAGCATATATATTGACTTGATATTTTATATATTATTTTTTTGGTCTTTTTTTAATCTCTTTAATTTTATTCATGAATGAATGCTTCATCATGTCCAGTCATCCATACCCACTGTTTTCGTGCATGATGTAAATAACTGCCTTGTGCCTTTATTCTGCTCTGTATTGTCCTGTAGTTTCAACAATGCAATGTTGCAGCTGAAAAAATGAATTGATATTTGATGTGCCCTTGAGCAAGGCATTTGTCCCCAGGCACCTGACATGCAGCTCCTAGTCTGTGATGTGTGTTTCTACATGGTCTAGTGATGGGTTAAATGTAGATGGTCAATTGCAGTGTGTGTTGCGTGTCCACATGTAAACTACTGATGAATAGAGATTCTAATTAATTAATTCTTATCTTAGTAAAACCAATATGACCTTATTTAGCATGTTTAACATAACTTAAACCTGTTTCCATAAACCTTTGTGATTTGTGATGTTCGTGAAAATACTTTTGTTTAAATGGGATACTGAAGCTGAAAACTCATAAAAACATACATTTATCCAATAATATTAGAACATTTCTATAATTTCAGAGGGAAAATATTACATTTCTATCAGTGAAAGGTGTTCTCGTCAGACAACATGGCCATGCATTTATCCAGTGTATTTACCCGTAATATTCTATATACAGTATTAGCTTAGTTTTGGAAAATATATTCATGAGTAACTCCTTTGTAATAGTTTGATTAGTAGCAGTTATTTAATTACATGTTTTCTGTGAAGGATAATAATTACACCTTTTGCTTTGTAGTATTAACACTTCTACACTGTTTATTATGTGTTTATTATGTTTTTGCACTGACAGTGTGTCCTTGTGCTGCTTTTTGCTGGTGGAGATGATGATGATGATGATGATGATGATGATGATGATGATGATTGGACATACTCAATTGAAAAGGGTTTAACTTTCAACTTGTCCCTAGTTATCATTACAGTTGACATAGTGGGTGTGATTTTGTGCAGTACATGGTGATAAAACATCCCTCACAATTACACCATCCCACTCCAACATATTTTTTCCGTGACAACAGTAAATGGCAATCTCACTCACACGTTTGTCACAAGTGCTGCAACTTTTTTGTCTCTTTCTCAGTAACTTCCCCTGAAACTCAAACTCCACCAGCTATCTCCTTCAGCACACACACAGTGAATACACACAGTGAGTGTACACACACACAAAGCAGCTGTGCCGAGTGGATCAGCTTGTGGTTCACTGTCAGTTTGAGACTTTGCTCCAGATTCGTCTTTGCAAAAATACAATACAAACAACACATTGACTTACGTATGACCCTTTTGTCCATACATTAAATGCTCACACACAGACACACACTTCCATATGACCAAGGGGCATGACAGTGATGTGCATTCATTTCCTGGAGACTTTATTTTTACCACAAGTGCCTGTGGTAGAGCCCCCACAGGCACTTGTGGGGGCTCTACCACTACAGCCCCCACAAGTGCCTGTAAATGAATTATTCATATCTGTAAAATGTGAGACCCCCACTGCCTACACATTCACACAAGAAGTGGTAGGAACACTGATAGGAAACTGGAATAAATATGTATTCTCGGATCAGATTTTAGTCATATGCAACTCTGTAACTCTCAGTGATTTGCTTTAGCACCCTCTGCTGGACATTTTAGGATATAACAATTCAGTTAGTTTCTGTAAAGTACCCAGTAGTACTGAAATCCAGACCAAATTGAAGTGAACACATCTGACTTACTTGTAATTCTTTTTTGTAAAACTATTTCATATTTCATATTGTGTTTTGTTTGTTTTTAATGCTGTATTATTTGTTTGTTTTACCTGCCTTTTCCACTTTTGTTACCCTGTATTATTAATATTTTTATGACACATTGCTGCTTGTTTCATTGTGACATAATATCAGTGCCCCTTAATGATTTCTCAAGTATGAATGTAAGTTGATGATGATAATAATAATAATAATAATAATAATAATAATAATAATAATAATAATAATAATAATAATAATAATAATA